>ML297083.1:0-48443 GCA_005239495.1 Nicotiana undulata | reverse complement strand
CCACGAACCCAAATATGCTATTAGTTTTGAAATCCGACCTTAATTTGATATAAAAATTTAATTTTTACAAAACTCCCTAATTCTACCCAAATCCTAGATTTTTACCATGAAAATTCTTTGTTTTTGCTTTAAAAGTGATGTAAAATAGTAAGGAATTGAAAGAACAAGGTTTGGAATTGATTACCTATGAATTGGGGATGAAGATTGTTGAAGAAAACTCGTTTTTAGGGCTCGAACCTCAAAAAATTGGAGAAAAAAGGGTTCTGCCCGGATTTAACTCGATATTTATAATAGCTGGAATGGGCAACTGTGCGATCACGGATAAAGATAAGCGATCGCACAGGGTAAGGGGGCTGGGGCAGTGCGATCGCGGGGTAAGGGGTGCGTTCGCATAGGGTAGGGGGAGCTGACTATTGCGATCCCACACTGTGTGCTGCGTTCGCACAGTGTACCAAACAGGACCTCAAATTTTACTCTGTGCGATCGCGGACTTGCCTATGCGATCGCATAGAACAAAATACCGGACCAGCAATGAAAAAAACAGCAGTTATTTTTAAGTGCAAAACACCATGTGGCCTATCCGAAACTCACCCGAGCCCTCGGGGCTCTAAACAAATCATGCACGCAAGTCTAAAAACATCATACGGACTTGCTCGTGCGATAAAATCATGGAAATAACATGTAAATCTATGAATTAAACCTCAAAACTCATCATTTTCAACAAAAACTCTTAAAGTTCATAATTTCTCAACCAAATGTCCGAATCATGTCAAACGAACTTCGTTTTTCACCAAATTTCACAGTTAACCTCTAAATATCATAACAAAGTTGTACCGAGCTCCAGAACCAAAATACGGACCCGATACCAATGATTTTTGGCATTATTTCTTTTCTTTAATTCATGAACATTTCAGCAAAACAATTTCTTTCAAAAATTGATTTCTAAGGCTTGGGACCTCGAAATTCATTTCTGGGCATACGCCCGAGTCCCATATTTTACTGCGGACCTCCTGGGATCGTCGGAACAGGGATTCGGGTCTGTGTACTCAAAATATTTACCAAAGTAAACTTTTATCAAATTTAAATTCTAAAAACCACTATTTCTCATATTTTCACATAAAAGCTTTCCGGTTTCATGTCCGGACTGCGCACGCAAATCAAGGTATTTAATTTTAGTCTTTTTTATGGCTATTAAGAATGGGATGGAATCTAATTTTATAAAATGACCCCCTGGGTCATCACAATCTCCACCTCTAAAACACACGTTCGTCCTCGAACGAACATAGAAAATTACCTGAAGTGGCGAACAAGTGTGGGTATCTACTCTGCATGTCTGACTCAGACTCCCAAGTAGCTACCTCAACGGGCTGGTCTCTCCACTGCACTCGAACTGAAGGAAAACTTTTAGATCTCAATTGGCGAACCTGCCAATATAAAATAGCTACCGGCTCCTCCTCATAAGTCAAGTCTTTGTCCAATTGGACAAAGCTGAAATCTAACACGTGGGACGGGTCACCATGATATTTTCGGAGCATAGACACATGGAAGTCTGAGGATAACCCTGGAGGCAATGCAAGTTTGTAAGCTACCTCCCCCACCTTATCAATAATCTCAAACAGCCCGATATACCTAGGGCTCAACTTGCCCTTCTTCCCAAACCTCATAACACCCTTCATGGGCGACACACAAAGCAATACTCTCCCTTCAACCATGAATGCTACATCACGAACCTTATGATCGGCATAACTCTTCTGCCTAGACTGAGCCGCACAAAGTCTCTCCTGAATAATCTTGACCTTATCTAAGGCCTCCTGAACTAAGTCGGTACCCAACAACCGAACCTCTCCTGGCTCGAACCATCCAACTGGCGATCTGCACCGTCTACCATATAATGCCTCATAAGGAGCCATATGAATGCTCGACTGATAACTATTATTATAAGCAAACTCCGCTAACGGCAAGAACTGATCTCATGAACCTCCAAAGTCAATAACACAAGCACGGAGCATGTCCTCCAATATCTGAATGGTACGCTTGGACTGCCCGTCAGTCTGAGGGTTAAATGATGTACTCAACTCTACTCGGGTACTCAACTCTACTCGGGTACCTCAAATTTTACTCTGTGCGATCGCGGACTTGCCTATGCGATCGCACAAAACAAAATACCTGGACACCAGCAATGAAAAACCAACAGTTATTTTTAAGTGCAAAACACCCTGTGGCCTATGCGAAACTCACCCGAGCCCTCGGGGCTCCAAACAAATCATGCACGCAAGTTTAGAAACATCATACGGACTTGCTTGTGCGATAAAATCATGGAAACAACATTTAAATCTATGAAATAAACCTCAAAACTCATCATTTTCAACAAAAACTCTTAAAGTTCATAATTTCTCAACCGGATGTCCGAATCACGTCAAACGAACTCCATTTTTCACCAAATTTCACAGATAACCTCTAAATATCATAACAAAGTTGTACCGAGCTCCGGAATCAAAATACGGACCCGATACCAATGATTATTAGCATTATTTCTTTTCCTTAATTCATGAACATTTCAACAAAATAATTTCTTTCAAAAATTGATTTCTAAGGCTTGGGACCTCGGAATTTATTTCCGAGCATACGCCCGAGTTCTATATTTTACTGCGGACCTCCCGGGATCATCGGAACATGGATCCAGGTCCGTTTACTCAAAATGTTGACCAAAGTCAACTTTTATCAAATTTAAATTCTAAAAATCAATATTTCTCATATTTTCACATAAAAGCTTTCCGATTTCACGCTCGGACTGCGCACGCAGATCGAGGTATTTAATTTTAGTCTTTTTTATGGCTATTATGCATGGAGCGGAGTCTAAATTTATAAAATGACCCCTTGGGTCATCACACTTTAAATGGTGCAGCAGCAACTTCACCTACACCTACTGATCCAACATCTCCTCCAGCAGATCCAGATCCAGATTCATCCTCAACTGATGAGGAATATGATAACTCAAGTGAAGATAGTTCAGGTGATGAAGACAATGATTTTTTTGGTGATGGCATAGAGGATTATGGTAGTAATATACATGAAGAGTTCATAGAGTTTAGGGCTGAGAGAAAGTCATTCCA
Source organism: Nicotiana undulata (assembly GCA_005239495.1). Classification (NCBI taxonomy): domain Eukaryota; kingdom Viridiplantae; phylum Streptophyta; class Magnoliopsida; order Solanales; family Solanaceae; genus Nicotiana; species Nicotiana undulata. The sequence continues at coordinate 45,330 of ML297083.1, read as the reverse complement.
GAGAAGAAAAAGAAAGGAAAGAGCTCTTGCCGACCCTGAAAATGTTCCATGTGGTGTAGCTTGACTAGATTTGGGGTTTGATGAAACTGAAACAGGTAAAAAATATATAGAAGGTAGGAAAGGGGGTGATGAACCATATTACCCAAGTTCTGATGCTTGTATATTTGAAACATATGAAGATGAATGTTGGGTTGAAATGGGGAAGAAGTTAGGATAAATCTACCAAGAAGAAGATCTTCTATCAAGAAGGTGGTTTATGATCCTACAGCTAAAAAGGTTGTGTGGCAGCTGGGTATGATTTTTGCAGATGTTGATGAATTTAGAGATACAGTAACCAAGTATGACATTCAAAGGAGGGTTCAAGTGGAAAAGTATGTGAATGAGGAAATAAGAGTTAGGGTGAGGTGCAAGGATAGTTGTTCATGGTTGTTGTATGCAAGCCTTGACACTTCAAGTAATAATTTTGTGCTAAGGACTTATAATCCAGTTCATAAGTGTAATAGGGCCACCATTACATGTGCAATTCTAAATACCTGGCTAAAGTGTTTAAAGATAAAATAGTTGTAGAACCAAATATAAGAGTGTTCAAGTTACAAGAGTTAATAAGAAAGAAATTTAAAGTGCATGTTGGCAAGATGTCACAACCCCAAATCCTAAACCGACCGTGATGGCGCCTATCATGGAACTAGGCTAGCCAACAATCATACATTGACATATTATTTTCAAAATTTCCAAATCTTTTTAAACATTTCATAAGTATTTATAAAATTCTGAATTTCTAAACAAAATCAAACAAGGTAAAGAGTCTAACAGCTATCTCCAAGACCCGGAGTCAACATGTCATGAGCATCTAAGAGTAGTACCAAGAATTCTACTGTCATAATACATAATATTGGAGCAAGGAGCTAAGTACAAAATAAGAAAGGGAAGCAGAGATGTTGTGAACGCTGAACAGCTACCTCAATGTCCATACTCCGTCTCCACACGTAATAAGAAGACTAACGCTCGGTACTAGCACCTGAATCTACACACCGAGGTGCAAGGAGTAATGTGAGTATGCCAACTCAGAAGTAATGAAAATAAATCAAGTCTGAAAAGTAAGAAACACATAGGAGAAAATCATCGAATCACAATAAGAAAAATCCTTATTCCCAACAGTGTATACATTTAGTCAATACGCTTTAAAAGCCAATTTCAGTAAAAACCCTTTGAAAAGTGTGATTTCCAATGATTTCAGAAAAATGCCCAAGAAATCTTAGTATAAGAATGAAATGAATCATGAATGGTTACTCAAGAAAAATAAGTATCATAAACAGCCCCTTGGGCAAATCATCACTCGGAAACAGTCACTCAGCATGCCTCTCAATCACTCAGTATCAGCCCCGGGCAACCTCACAGTCACTTATACCTCCTAATCACTTATCACTCGGCACTCGCACTCAGCAGGTACCTGCGCTCACTGGGGGTGTACAGACTCCGGAGGGGCTCCTACAGCCCAAGCGTATAACAAGCCAAATCATGGCATCAATCACTCAGGCTCTCGGCCTCTCACATATCATAACAGTGTAACATGCTTCAGCGTGCAGTCCGATCCATAATATCCTGACAATATTGGCTCTCAGCCTCACTCAGTCAAAAACTCTCAAAAATGCCACTCGGGCCATCAATAAACGGGATACTCGACCCAAAATAGTATTTTATATCACAAAATAATGTAAACAAGCCTGAGACTCGAAAATAGTTTAACATGAACTGACTGAGTGTAAATCATAATCACTATAGTGAGGAATATCAGAAAATATCCCCTAAGGGGTTTAAACAGGTCGGCACAAGGCCCCAAACATGGCTTACAGCCCAAATATATCAATAGTATGGAAATACGGTTTATCATGTGATTTAAAAGCAATTACGCAACTCAATAGACGCCACGGGAAGGACCAAGTCCAAATCCCCAAATCAGTGCACGCCACACACTCGTCATCCAGCGTGTGCGTCACTCCAAAACAGTGAGAAGATACTAAGTCCGGGATGTCATACCCTCAAGACAAGATTTATAGTCATTACTTACCTCAACCCAGCCCGAAAAGCTACTCTGCAATACTCTTGCCCCTCGAATCGGCTCCCAAATGCTTTGAGTCTATCAAAATCAGATTAAAATCATCAAAATATGCTAGGGAGACGAATCCCAATCAAAAACTATCAAAATTAGGCACAATTCCCGAAATTGGCCAAACCCGACCCACGGATACACGTCTCAAAATTCGATAAAAATCACAAAACTAGAATCATTGTTCCCTCACGAATCTACCCATATCAAATTTACCAAAATCCGACCTCAATTGCCCATTCAAATCATCAAAAGAAATTCCCAAATTTTCCTCCCGTTTTTCCCCAATTTCCACTTTAGTTCCTCAATTTACATGATAAAAATAAAGGCTAAATCATGATATTAACTCAAATGTGATTGAAGAACACTTACCTCAAGAATCCCACTGAAAATTCCTTCAATTTCCTCCTTCTCCCGAGCTCTCTAATGGACTTTTGAGTTATAGCCTAAAACCCTCGTTTTTGAAACTTAAACTTTCTGCCAAGGGATTTTCTTCACTGGGATCGCGGGAGTTCCCACGCGATCGCGAAGAACAAGTATGCTTCCCCACAAAATGACCTTACGCGATCGCATACTTACACACGCGATCGCGATTCAACAGAACATAAACCCACGCGACCGCGAAGAACAACGACTCAGCCCCCTCACGCGCCCTTCAACTCTACGCGAACATGAACAACACCACGCAATCGCACTGCACAACAACCCCACACTCACACGATCGTGTATAACAAAAATCCTGCATTCCCCAACTAGGCCTACACTATCGCAAACATCCTCCCGCGATCGCGTAGAAGGAAACCAAAAACTCACACCAGCAAAAATCTGCCAAGTTTTTAAGCCAAGAGGTGGTCCGTTAACTACCCGAAACACACCCGAGGCCCTCGGGACCTCAACCAAACATACCAACACACCCCATCAAACCATTCAAACTTAGTCGAGCCTTCGAAACACCTAAAACAACGCAAAAACACCAAAATCTCATCAAATTCAAGCCTATGAACTTCGAGATTTCTAAATTTCACCAAGGATGTCGAAACCATCCAAAACACATCCGATTGACCTGAAAATTTGCAAACATATCCAAAATGATATTACGAACCTTATCCAACTTCTGGAATTCCATTTCGACCCCGATAGCCTATTTTCCACTGTCGACCGAAAATCGCCAAAAACTAACTTTCGTCAATTCAAGCCTAATTCTACGTCGGGCCTCAAAACCACATTCTGAACACACTCATAAGTCCCATATCACCTCAAAAGGCCCAATGAACCGGGGACTCAGTTTCCCCCTCTTCCCGAACCTCATAACACCCTTCATGGGTGACACCTTCAGCAGTACCTTCTCTCCATTCATGAAAGCAGCGTCCCGGACCTTCCGGTACGCATAACTCTTCTGCCTCGATTGCGCCGTGTGAAGCTGATCCTGAATCAACTTCACCTTACCCAATGTATCCTGAACCAAGTCTGTGCCTAAAAGCCTAACCTCGCCCGATTCAAACCACCAACCGGAGATCTGCACCTCCTACCATATAAATCCGCATACGGAGCCATCTGGATACTGGACTAATAACTATTATTACAATCAAACTCTGCGAGTGGCAGAAATCGGTCCCATGAACCCCCAAAACCAATGACATAGGCACGTAACATGTCCTCAAAAATCTAAATCGTACGCTTTGACTGTCCGTCGGTCTGAGGATGAAACGTTGTGCTCAACTAACCCTGAGTACCTAACTCTCTCTACACGGCTCTCTAAAACTGAGATGTGAACTGAGTACCTCTGTCCGAAATGATAGGAACTGGAACCCCATGCAATCGGACAATCTCCCTGATATAAATGTCAGTTAACCGCTCCGAAGAATAAGTAGTACCAACAGGAATGAAGTGCGCGGACTTGGTGAGTCGATCCACAATAACCCATATAACATCAAATCTCCTCGAGGTCCGTCGGAGCCCAACTATAAAGTCCATGGTGATCCGCTCCCACTTCCACTCCGGAATATCTAAGCTCTGAAGCAATCCACCTGGCCTCTGGTGCTCATACTTGACCTGCTGGCAGTTGAGACACCGAGCTACAAACTCAACAATATCCCTCTTTATCTGCCTCCACCAATAATGATGTCTCAGATCTTGATACATCTTCGCGACACCCGAATGGATGGAATACCGCGAGCTATAGGCCTCTGCTAAAATCAACTCTCGAAGCCCATCCACATTGGGCATGCAAATCCGGCCCTGAATCCTCATGAACCTATCATCATCGATAGACACATCCCTGTCATCACCTCGACGGACGTTGTCCTGAAGAACTAGCAAGTGTGGGTCATCATACTGGCGTGCTCTAATCTGATCATAAAGAGAAGACCTGGAGACTACACAAGCCAATACCCGTGAGGCTCTGATAAATCCAATCTCACCAACTGACCCGCTAAAGCCTGAACACAAAGTGCTAACGGCCGCTCTACTGCTAGAAGGTAGGCTAGACTCCCCAAACTCTCTGCTCTGCGACTCAGGGCATCGGCTACTACATTGGCCTTCCCCAGATGATATAGAATGGTGAGGTAATAATCCTTGAGAATCTCCAAACATCTCCTCTGACACAAATTTAGATCCTTCTACCTAAGCAGATATTGTAAACTACGATGATCAGTGAAAATCTCACAATTCACTCCATACAAATAATGACGCCAAATCCTCAAGGCATGAACAATGGCTGCTAGCTCAAGATCGTGCACTGGAAAATTCTTCTCGTGCACCTTCAATTGTCGGGACGCGTAGGCAATCACCCTACCGTCCTGCATCAATACCGCTCTGAGGCCAACTCTCGAGGCATCACAGTAGACTGTATAAGAACCTGAACCTGTAGGCAAAACCAACACTGGAGCTGTAGTCAAAGCTGACTTGAGCTTCTAAAAGCTCTCCTCACACTCCTCAGTCCACCTGAACTGAGCACCCTTCTGGGTCAGTCTGGTCATAGGTGTTGCATAAATGAAAATCCCTCTACGAAACGGCGATAGTACCCTGCCAAACCAAAGAAGCTGCAAATCTCGGTAGCTGATGATGGTCTAGGCCAACTCTGCACCACCTCCACCTTCTTCGGATCCACCTTGATCCCATCACGAGACACCACATGGCCCAAGAATGCAACTGAAACAAGCCTGAATTCCCGTTTCAAAACTTTTGCATACAACCCCTTCTCCCTCAAAATCTAAAGCACAACTCTCAAATGCTGCTCATGATCCTCCCGAGATCGAGAATATACCAAGATGTTGTTAATTAAAACGATGAAGAAGGAAACAGGTTCAGTCCGGAACACACTGTGCATCAAGTGCATAAAGGTTGTTGGGCATTGGTCAGCCCAAATGACATGACAAGAAACGCATAATGACCGTATCTAGTCCTCAAAGTAGTCTTCGGGATGTCAGAGTCCCGAATCTTCAGCTGATGATACCCGGATCTCAAGTCAATCTTAGAGAACACTCTAGCTCCCTGAAGCTTATCGAATAAATCATCAATACGAGGCAAAGGATACCGGTTCTTCACCGTAACCTTGTTCAGCTGCCTATAATCAATACACATACGCATAGAACCATCCTTCTTCTTCACAAACAACACTGGTGCACCCCAAAGTGACACACTAGGCCGAATGAACCCCTTATCTAGAAGTTCCTGAAGCTGCTCTTTCAATTCAGTCAACTCCACTGGTTCCATACGATAAGGTGGAGTAGAAATAGGTTGAGTGCTTGGCACCAGGTCAATACCAAAATCAATATCCCTGTCAGGTGGCATGCCTGGCAGGTCTGCAGGAAACACGTCCGGAAAATCACGGACTATAGGAACATAATCAACAGTAGGAGACTCACCACTAACATCCCTCACAAAAGCCAAATACGATAAACATCCCTTCTAAACCATACGTTGAGCCTTCAGGTAAGAAATCACCCTGCTAGGCACATACTCAATAGAACCTCTCCACTCAACCCTCGAAACTCCAGGCATAGCCAAGGTCACGGTCTTAGCGTGACAATCAAGAATAGAATGACATGGAGATAGCCAATCCATGCTCAGTATCACATCAAACTCAACCATGCTGAGTAACAGTAGGTCCACACGGGTCTCTAGACCCCCAATAGATATCATACACGACCGATACACATGATCTACAACAATAGTATCACCCACGGGAGTCGACATATGAACAAACGTAACTAAAGATTCACGGAGCATATCCAAGAAATGTGAAAAATAAGATAAGACATATGAATATGTAGAACCCGGGTCAAATAAGGCTAAAGCATCTCGGTGACAGACTGATATAATACTTGTGATCACTGCATTGGAGGCCATAGCATCTGGCCTAGATGGAAGTGCATAGATACGAGCATGACCTCCACCTGCTCGACCTCCCTCTCTAGGGCGTCCCCTGGTTGACTGACTCCCACCCCTAGCTGCCTGGGCAGGTGGTGAAGTGACTAGAGCTGAAGTCGAGGGTTGACCCATCTGCTGAGAAGAACTACCAGGACGACGAGGACACTGCCTCCATACATGACCAAACTCTCCACACTCAAAGCAACTTCCTGGAGCTGGAGATGGGGACTGAAGGGAACCCCTGGCACTAGGATAGCTACTAGATGAAACATGTATAGAAGAACCCTGGAATGATGATGCTCTGGAGGAACTCTGAGCTGGAAGGGCACTAAATGAAGAACGGCCCGGATGAGGGCTGCGGGGACCCTGTCCCGATGGTGCGCCACTATAAGCTGGGCGAACTGGCTGAGGAGGCCTAAATGAGCGGCCTCTACTATGCTAAAACTACCCTATGGAAGGAATGCCGGTGTAACTACCAGATCCACGAGGCCTTTTGGCCTCCCTCTTCTGTCACTCCTGACGGCGAACTGACTCAATATCTCGAGCAATGTCAACAACCTGCTTGTAAGTAGAATCTGACACCCTCTCTCTAGTCATCAAAATACGGAGCTGATAAGTGAGGCCGTCCACGAACCTCTTGATCCTCTCCCTGTCAGTAGGGACTAACTCGGTAGCATGACGAGCTAACTCTAAAAAATGCATCTCATACAGCGTCACTGATAGCTCTCCCTAACGCAGCTGCTCAAACTGCCTGCGTTGCTCCTCCCTGTGAGACTGAGGAATATACTTCTCCAAAAAGATAGTGGAGAACTGCTACCAGGAGAGGGGTGTTGCACCAACATGCTTACGCCTCTCGAAAGACTCCCACCAAGTGAAAGCAGCACTAGAAACTGAAATGTAGCAAACGAGACCCCACTAGTCTCCAGAATCCCAGCAGTACGAAGTATCCTCTAACACTTATCCAGAAAACCCTGGGCATCCTCGCCCTCAGTACCGCTGAATGTCGGAGGCTGAAGTCTACTAAATCTCTCCAACCTGTGCTGCTCATCCTCTGGCATAGCTGGAACCACGAAGTCCTGAACTAGAGCAACCGGCTGGGCTGGAACTGCCCCCGGTGTATGAAGTCCTTGTACAACCTGCTCAGGTTTCCGGGCAGCTGGAGTTTGAGTGCCTCCCCCGGCCTGAGATATAGTGGCATTAGCATATACGGCAACTGCCTGAGCAAGGCTAGTACATGCTGTCAAGATCTGAGCCAGTGTCTCCTGAAGACCCAAAATAACAATGGGCATTGTTGGTGCCTGAGTTTGTCCCGCTAGAATGTCCGCGACGAGAACCTGATCCTGAATGGTAGGTGGATCCACTGGTACTGCCTCGGCTGCTACACGGGCTGGTCCCCTACCTCTACCACGGCCTCAACCGCGGCCTTGACCTCTCGCTGGTCTAGCTGGTGTCTGGTCACCCTGATCGGTAGTGTGTGTCCTCACCATCTGTGAAAGATTGAAACAACAAGAATTTAGATCTCCAGAATCAACAGAATGGCACGACAGAATTCAAGAAATGAGATTTTTCCTAAGAGTTCTGTAGCCTCTCGAAGATAAGTACAGAAGTCTCCGTACCTATCCGCAAGACTCTACTAAACCTGCTCAAGACTGTTGAGTCCTATGTAATCTAGGGCTCTGATACCAACTTATCACGATCCCAAATCCTAAATCGGACGTGATGGCGCCTATCATGGAACTAGGCTAGCCAACAATCATACATTGACATATTATTTTTAAAATTTCCAAATCTTTTTCAACAATTCATAAGTATTTATAAAATTCCGAATTTCTAAACAAAATCAAACAAGGTAAAAAGTCTAACACCTATCTCCAAGACCCGGAGTCAATATGTCATGAGCATCTAAGAGTAGTACCAAAAACTCTACTGTCATAATACATAATCTCAGAATAAGGAGCTAAGTACAAAACAAGAAAGGGAAGCAGAGATGCTGTGAACATTGAACACCTACCTCGATGTCCCAACTCCGGCTCCACACGTAATAAGAAGACTAACACTCGGTACTAGCACCTGAATCTGCACACAGAGGTGCAAGGAGTAATGTGAGTATGCCAACTCAGAAGTAATGAAAATAAATCAAGTCTTAACAGTAAGAAACACATAGGAGCAAATCATCGAATCAAAATAAAAAAATCCTTATTCCCAACAGTGTATACATTTAGTCAATACGCTTTAAAAGCCAATTTCAGTAAAAACCCTTTGAAAAGTGTGATTTCCAATGATTTCAAAAAAACGCCCAAGAAATCTTAGTATAAGAATGAAATGAATCATGAATGGTTACTCAGGAAATATAAGTCATAAACAGCCCCTCGTGCAAATCATCACTCGAAAACAGTCACTCAGCTTGCCTCTCAATCACTCAGTATTAGCCCCACGGGCAACCTCACAATCACTCATACCTCCCAATCACTCGTCACTTGGCACTCGCATTCAGTAGGTACCTGCGCTCATTGGGGGTGTACAGACTCCGGAGGGGCTCCTACAGCCCAAGCGCTATAACAAGTCAAATCATGGCATCAATCACTTAGGATCTCAGCCTCTCACATATCATAACAGTGTAACATGTTGCGGCGTGCATCCCAATCCATAATATCCTCACAATATTGTCTCTCAGCCTCACTCAGTCAGAAACTCTCAAACATGCCACTCGGGCCATCAATAAACGGGGTACTCGACCCAAAAAAGTATTTTATATCACAAAATAATGTAAACAAGTCTGAGTCTTAAAAAGATTTAATATGAACTGACTGAGTGTAAATCATAATCACTATAGTGAGGAATATCAGAAAATAGCCCCCAAGGGGTCTAAACAGGTCGGCACAAGGCCCCAAACATGGCTTACATCCCAAATATATCAATGGTATGAAAATACGGTTTATCATGTGATTTAAAAGCAATTACGCAACTCAATAGTCGCCACGGGAAGGACCAAGTCCAAATCCCCAAATCAGTGCACGCCACACACTCGTCATCCAACGTGTGCATCACTCCAAAATAGTGAGAAGATGCTAAGTCCGGGGTTTCATACCCTCAGGACAAGATTTATAGTCATTATTTACCTCAACCCATCCCGAAAAGCTACTCTGCAATACTCTTGCCCCTCGAATCGGCTCCCAAATTCTCCGAGTCTATCAAAATCAGATTAAACTCATCAAAATACGCTAGGGAGACGAATCCCAATCAAAAACTATCAAAATTAGGCACAATTCCCGAAATTGGCCAAACCCGACCCACGGATACACGTCTCAAAATTCGATAAAAATCACAAAACTAGAATCATTGTTCCCTCACGAATCTACCCATATCAAATTTACCAAAATCCGACCTCAATTGCCCATTCAAATCATCAAAAGAAATTCCCAAATTTTCCTCCCGTTTTTCCCCAATTTCCGCTTTAGTTCCTCAATTTACATGATAAAAATCAACGCTAAATCATGATATTAACTCAAATGTGATTGAAGAACACTTAACTCAAGAATCCCACTGAAAATCCCTTCAATTTCCTCCTTCTTCCGAGCTCTCTAACGGACTTTTGAGTTATGGCCTAAAACCCTCGTTTTTGAAACTTAAACTTTCTGTCAAGGGATTTTCTTCATTGCGATCGCGGGTGTTCCCACGCGATCGCGAAGAACAAGTATGCTGCACCACAAAATGACCTTACGCGATCGCAAACTTACACGCGCGATCGCGATTCAACAGAACATAAACCCACGCGCTCGCAAGCCCCTCTACGCGATTGCGAAGAACAACGGCTCAGCCCCCTCACACGCCCTTCAACTCTACGCGAACGCGAACAACACCACGCGATAGCGCTACACAACAACCCCACACTCACGCGATCGCGATCGCGTATAAAAACAATCCTGCATTCCCCAACTAGGCCTACGCGATCGCAAACATCCTCCCGCGATTGCGTAGAAGGAAACCAGAAACTCACACCAACAAAAATTTGCCATGTTTTTAAGCCAAGAGTTGGTTCGTTAACCACCCGAAACACACCCGAGGCCCTCGGGACCTCAACCAAACATACCAACACACCCCATAGCACCATTCAAACTTAGTCGAGCCTTTGAAACACCTAAAAAAACGCAAAAACACCAAAATCACATCAAATTCAAGCTTATGAACTTTGAGATTTCTAAATTTCACCAAGGATGTCGAAACCATCCAAAACACATCCGATTGACCTGAAAATTTGCACACATATCCAAAATGACATTACGAACCTTCTCCAATTTCTGGAATTCCATTCCGACCCCGATAGCCTATTTTCCATTGCCGACCGAAAATCGCCAAAAACTAACTTTTGCCAATTCAAGCCTAATTCTACACTGGGCCTCATAACCACATTCCGAACACACTTCTAAGCCCAAAATCACCTAATGAAGCTATCTGAGCCATAACATCTATATTCTAAGGTCATTTACCAATAAGTCAACTCCCAGTTGACTTTTTCAACCAATATGCCAATTTAAGAGACTAAGTGTCTTAGTTCTCACCACGATCACTCCAAACCCAAAACAACCGACCCCAACACATTATAAACAGACTAAACAATGCATGACAAGGCATAAACAGGAATAACAGGGTAAATTCTACGGAACGACCGGCCGGATCGTTACACAAGACAACAACTAGGAGAGCAAGAGCCAATGTATTGACAGAAATTATAGGTTACCATATTCTTGAGTTTGGAAGAATTCTTGACTATAGGGATGAATTGTTAAGAACCAACCCTAAGAGTACTTGTGTGGTAAAACTTGGTAAAGCTAATGAATCTGGTAAGGCAGTATTTCAAAGTTTCTATGTATGTTTTGGTGCATTGAAGAATGCATTCATGGGGTGCAGGAAATGCATAGGTTTCGATGGTTGTTTCTTGAAGGGAGTTAGTAGAGGGCAGTTATTAATTGTCGTAACTAAGGATGCCAACAACTAAATGCTTCCACTTGCTTGGGCAGTAGTGGAATACGAGAACAAAAATACATGGACATGGTTTGTATCTTTGCTTAAAGATGATTTAGGATTAGGAGATGGTAGGGGTTTCACTTGATTACAGACATGCAAAAGGTATATCATTCCATCCTGTTTGATATTCTTTTTTGTATTTTCATGTTTGATTACTAACTAATTTCCTCCTTTGTAGGGACTTCTAGCAGCAATTCAAGATATTATTCCAGCATGTGAGCACAGGATGTGTGCCAGACACATCCTTGCAAATTGGTCAAAGAATTGGAGAGGGATTCAGAGGAGGATGTTGTTCTGGAAGTGTGCTAGAATTACATATGAGGCTGAACTCAAGAAAAACCTTAAAGCACTCAGTATTCTTGGTAAGAACATAGTTGATGATATTTTGTACTATAACAAAGAGACTTGGTGTAAGGTGTATTTTAATGTGAAAGTCAAGTGTGATGCAGTAGATAATAATATGGCTGAACGTTTTAATGCATGGATCCTAGATGCAAAGCACAAGACCATTATTACCATGCTTGAAGAAATAAGAGTCAAGATGATGACTAGAATAACTAAGTTAAGGAAATTTGCAAATACTTGGTCCTGCAACATTTTTCCAATGGAATTAAAGGTCTTAGAGGAAAATATTGAAAAGTTAATGAGGTGTACAATTTTTTTAATGGAGATACAGGATATCAGGTTAAGGAGGGAAAAAATCAACATATTGTTTTCCTAAGAAATAATACTTGTAGTTGTAGGGCTTGGATGTTGAAGGGGAACCATGTCCAAATGTCATAGCTGCAATGTAATGTAAAGGGTATGAACCAGTTGACTATGTTGATAACCGCTACATGAAGGAGACATATTTGATGACATATTCTCACTTCCTTCAACCACTCAATAATATGAAAATGTGGTTTGCATCTACTAACCCTCCTGTTGCACCACCAGTGGTGAAAAGTATGTATGGCAGGCCCAAGAAGGTTAGGAGAAAAGAGGCAACTGAAACCAAAAAATGTGGAAAGTTTCCTAAAACTGGACTGTCATGAGGTGTAGCATCTGCAAGGGTGTTGGTCACAACAAGACGGGGTGTCATAAGAGGGCTACAGATCCATCAGATTCAGGAACTGCTGCTGCACCATCAAATGTAACTTCTACTACTGCAGAAGCATCGGGTTCAGGAAGAAATAGAGTCAGACCAAAGGTAATATAGTATAACTAAATGTATCATGTTTCTTTTAAATTCAAACACTATATCTTACTGTTTATTATTTGTTAGAAACCAAGAAATGTAAAAGATAAACCTGCTGCAAAAAGAGGGAGAGGAAGACCTAGAAAATAAACATCTACTGCACCTAATGTCTGTATTGCTGCTGAATTTTCAAGTTCTGTAACATCTGCTGCTGTTACTACATCAACTGCACCTATTACAACAGCTAGTACAGGAAGGGGAAGAGGAGGATCTAATGCAACATTTGTTGCACCTAATGCAACATCTTCTACAGCTAGTAGAGGTAGGCGAAAAGGAGGATATAGGAATATAACAGCAACAGTTAGTAAAGGTAAGGGAAGAGGAGGATCATGGAATGCAACTCACTCAGAACCTAATACAGTTGCTGCTTATCATTCACTAGCCAGTTGGTTTGAATGTTTTGCACCTAATACATCATTATCACCTAATGCATCTGTTGCACCTAATGCCTCTACTGCTACATTAAATAGAGGAAGGGGAAAGGGTGTGGAAAATACAAAACAATTTAAAAGTCCAAGAGTGATGGGAATGTGTGTGTTTCAAGCTGAAAATGACTTCAAAACTTTGGATGTAAGTGTATATTCTTTGTGGTATTCAATATGTTTTGTATATCTCTAATAACTTATTTAGTTATTCTTTCTTTGTAGCCTGGCATGCCAAGTAGTAGAATAGTAGCCACACCAAGTACCAGAATAGAGTCCACTTGACCAGTAATGATAACAAGATCAGCTGATGTAACTGGTGACATTGGTTTCAAACCAAGTAGTGGACTGAAATGGAAGGGAAAACCAGCAATCACAATAAGAAGGCTTCAAGAGATTAGAGGGAAACATAGAATTCAAACAAGGACTGGTGGATCAAGCAACCTAAGCCAGAATAGTAGTTCTGCACATCCCCAATAGATTTGGTTATTTTTGTTGACTAAAATCTACTTCACCTACAATTATTTGATGTTTTTGGTTGACTACAAGTAGACAATGTATATCCTAAGCCAGACAGTTGGCTGTTTTTGTTGACTGCAATCTGTAGTTTTTATCCTATTAGAACGATAATGTATCAGTTTTTAAATGTTTCCTTAGTACATTTGATGTTTTGTTGACTGATTTTGGTGGTATATATGAATTATGACAGCTATATTTCTATGAAAATCAGTGGTGTCTTGCCATTTACATATAATGTGACTTATATATAGAAGTTGAAAGAATCTAAGAATCGATCATGACAAGTGAAATTGATACATAATTAACTTCTACATAGAATATACTAAAATGAAGTTACATACCACAATGACGGAAAAAAAAAAAGAATTGTTACAACCATAACCAAACATAGCTAGATAATTGCTAACTTACAAAACAACTACTACTGCAGCAAAACTGCTATTACAGTTTCATTTGATCACTCTCCAAGTTGCCTATTTCAATTAGGAAGTAATCAACACATAAAAACAAAGACAACACAATATGAACTTCCTATTAAGACAACACCAGGTCCTTTTCTTTTTCTCTTTCCTCCTTATCTTTTTCATCATCAGTCACAACCAAATTAATGTTGGCATTTTTCAGACTTTCAAGTTCAACCAACTGCATATTGAGGCTTTCATAATGTGCCAAATCTTCTTCCATCTCTTTAATCTTATCGAACAAATCTTGGATGAATAAATTTTGATCTTTCGTCAACTTCATTGTCCCTCAATTGAAAAACTTTGCAACTCTTGGCCTGAAATTTTTATAAATTGGAATCAATTTAATGACAACACACAAAGCTAATCAACCACAATAGACGAGTTAGAAATGAACATATACACCATAATAGGAGCAAGACCAAAATCTTCGACCATGATTACGCTTCGACCAAGAAGTATGCATTTGCAACAAAATTCCATGTTTGCATCGCACTTGAACATTGAGCATTGGGTCTTCATCGTCCATACGAAGTCTATTCAAGTTGGTATTTTCCATTTCATAACCCTAATTCCTAAAATATGAAAATTGGGAAAGAAATTTCAAACCCTAACATAAAGATTATGAAATCGAATTGACTAAAGATTAGTAATTTATACTCTATTGATTGAAACTCGCCTCAATTTCAGCAGCAGTAGCAGCAAAATTTCTTCTACAATGGTAGATAGCATTTAAGTTTAGAAAGAGGGATAAGATAATGGGTTCAATTAAAATAGTTGAGTTTAACGTTTGGGACCCTTTCTTATGACTTATTTGGTATTACACGTGGCGATTGAATGACAGACGTGCCTTTTAAAATTAGGCCTCACGCGCTTGGAAGAGGTGTAGTCACGATCGGGTTTAATTGAGAATACAATATTAAATCAATTATGATAAAAATAAGTTCAGGGGGTAATAAGACCCCGAAAGAAAAGGTGTGTAGTTGGTAAATGGGTCATAGGATAGGGTGAATTTTATGTATTATCCCTTTAAATTAATGTCTCATTTCAATATGAGATTTGTTATGTGCTTTTGTCCTAGTTAGTGATAAAGAAGCTGAAAAAGAATATAAGGGTGTTAACCGGGTGGGCCGGGTTGGGTTGGGTAAAAAGTGAATCGCACGAGTTAAGAACCGGGGCGGTTACGGGTTGGAGCTTAACGGGTTTAACGGGTTCGGGTTCATCAGGATAAATATTAAACCGTAAGGGTTACGGGTCAACCGGGACGGGACGGGCTGGGTTAACAGTAAAATTATTTTTTTTTAAATATTTTTTATACAACTATTGTAATTTATATTAATATAAAGTAAAAAATATAAAGAATACAATGAATAAAAAAAAATTGCACTTATAAATTGCAAGTGTAACATTTATTTCAAAATTCAAAATTCATTTCAAAGTTACAAATTAAAAGGTTTACGTTTGACAACAATCAATTCAAAAGTTTTGCATTGCCCTTGTAAGTTCTTCATAATCAATATGAAATGATTGTCCTTCTTCTAGAGTGTTAAATTCAGATGGGTTACCATGTGTTAATATTTCTTCAAGTTCCTCGTCTTCTGGGCTATCAACATCTTCACGTCCTTAATTTTTTCGTTCCGATCTAATCCAATCTCTGAAACATACTAAAACTTCCAAAGCATTGCTTCCCAATGAGTGACGGGTGTCTCCTAGTTGTTGTCTTGCTTGACTAAATGCACTCTCTGATGCAACAGTTAAAATTGGCACATTCAGCACGTTCCGAGCCATAGCGGAAAGAACAGGAAATTTCTTTTCTTTCTCACGCCACCATCCCAACGCTGAAAATTTCTTTGTGCGAATCTCCTTTTGCTTCTGCAAGTAGAATTGAAGTTCATCAATGTTTCCGCTACTGGTTTGAGTGATAGCAAATGTAGAAAAAATATTAAAACTATCAACTATTTCATCATCATACAAAGTAGAACTTGAAGAAGTGGTACAATGCATAGTGAGATTAACATTGGCTACATTATGAGCAACATCATCAACTATACTTGCATAATAATTATATAATTATTGTAAATTGTCATTTAGATTGTTCATACACGCAAACATATCTGGATTTCAGTTGGTCCAATCTCCATATAAGTATATAAAGCATTGATTAACTGGTGATAATCAGCCATCTTAATAGAAGGATTTAAAACAGCACCAGTTAAGTAAATCGGAGGAATTGGAAAGAAATATTTTTTGAATTTTTCTTGCATTTCTTCAACAACATTCTTATATTTTTCTTTCTTCTTCAATTCAAAGAGTAGAAAGGAAATTTCAGCTATATGTACTAAAACAATTGTAACAGTAGGGCAGTATGCTCCAGAAAACTCAACAGTAGCTATATAAAATTTATGTAAAAATTGAACAACATCATTAATGACCTCCCAAGTAGCAAGTGTTAACATACGATTTCGATTAGTACAATGTGCATTATCAACTTCAGTTATTGGAAATTCATATTTGTAGCAACATTTTAAAAATATGTATGTATAATTCCACCTAGCAACAATTTCGTCTGTCATAAATCTTGGTTAAGGTTATACTCGGTACACTTATTCTTAAATTCCTTAATTCTAGATTGTCTGTTATTTCCTTGAATAACACCAACTGCTCTTCTAACATGAGTAATCTCAGTTGAAAATAAATCAAGGTCACTTTTAACAATTACATTATAAATATGACATGCACACTTAACATGAAAAATTTCTTCAAGTGGTGGTTTCAAATGCATTTTTAATATTGAAATTGCGGCAGTATTATTAGAAGCCTTATCAAAAGGCATACAAATACTTTTTGGTTAAGATTATAAAATTCAACAACTTCGCAAATAGTACTACTTATAAACACAACATTATGACTCTGATCTTCATCATATTTAAAAGCGATAATACGTTTTTGCATACAAAATTATCATCTATCAATGACATGTAATTGTCAAATAATCATTTGCATTAACAACATGACCAATATCAGAAGTTAGAGAAACTATACAGGGAAAGTGCTCAAACAAATAACGTATGTATGTTTGATATTGTCCATGAAGTCTAAAGATATTAGCTCTACAAGTACTTCTAGGGATACCCTTAAATAAAGGATTATAAATCCTTTGAATATACATAATAAGATATGATGAAGAAGCAAAAGAAAAAGGTAGACAGCCCAAAGAAATCATTTTTGCTAACTCCTCACGATCCTTCATTTTATCATATTTCATAAGTCCTCCAGTAGTAGAGTTTAGAGTTGTTTGATTTCCATCACCATCAGCGCCCCATTCTATAGGATGCTCAACTCTCATATGTCTACTAAGTGTCCCAGTCCCCCCTAAAATTTCCTCCAGTCATATGTTTAAAATCATCATTACAAAGTTTGCATTTAACTTTGTCAGTACCTACTATTTCGTCAAATTTTTTCCAAACCTTACTTCTTTTTCTACGATTAGTAGTCGGGGCCACAGATGGTCTACTACTAGTACCACGACCACCACCCCTGATAGCAGCTCCAACACTACTAGGTGTAAGTGGTATTTCATCTTCCATTTCTAATTCATTATCTTCTATTCCGAAATCTTCTTGTAATTGTTCATAATCTATATTAATATTAGGCGATGTTTCATAAACATGTGTAGAGAGTGGGGTATTACTACCAGATGCTGAAGAACTACCTCTTTTTCTATTTTCCTGATTAGCAACTTTTTTACAAGCTCTTTTGGCAGCATTAAACATATTGTAAAAATTTAAGTACTAGCAAAAATTAAATATGCAAATAAAATAGTAAATAAGAGAAAGGGTGCACCGAATTCGGCAATAAATTGAGCACTTGATGATTAAGCAACTCCAATGTTACCACGAAGAAACTCAATTGTTCCAATTTTGAAGTTCAATTGTTCAAACTTCAAAATCCAAATGATAAAATGAATATTACGATAAATTAAATTCCAAAAAAAAAAAAGAGTCAAATAGTTAATTGCACTTTAGAAGAAGAATTGGAGATTGGAGAATGAGAGAATATGATAATTGAGATTGAGAAATGAGAGATAAGCGAAGGAATGAAGAAGAGGGGGGGGGTGTTTATTGTTTTACAAAATGTTAAATTTGTAATTTAAAAAAAATATTAATTTTTAAAAAAAAAGGCCCAAAAAGGGCCATTTGTGCAAATCAGTCGTTGGGCAACGACTCCCTTGGCATGTGACTGTTGCCAACGGTCCAGTAGGCACCCAAAAAATTTGGAAAAAAAAAAAACAACAACAAAAATAGCCGTTAAAACCGGTCTGGTCCGGTCCGGTCCAGGCCAAACCGATAAGTGAACTGTTCACTTTGACCGAGTTTTACCGGTCCGGGTAACCGGTACAAATTATGTGAACGGCCCAACCCCCTTTACCCCTTCTACCCAACCCATCCGGCCTCCTTTGTACCGGGCCGGTCCGGTTCCGGTTTCAACCGGTCTGGACCGGTCCGGAAACGGGTCAACCCGAACCGTTTGACACCCTTAAAAGAATACAAAAAAACTGGTGGGTATTTTGTTCCTCTATTTCTCTTTGCTTTTATCATTTTTAATGTGAAATATTGCATTTATCAATTTTTTTTAATTATATTAAAATTACTTTTTTAGGAGTATTTGTTATCATGATTTACAAGAGAAGTATATTCGCCTTATTTATTTTATTTGCTTTTATTGTCGCCTCAAACCAAACACCAAAAAAGTACTATATTTTTACCAACACAAATTGAAATAATGAAGAAAAAAACAAATAGAACATAGCCTTGTCCTTTTGTGGCGTTGCCCCTTCTGAGTCTGCCTAATTTTTTCTAGGCAAATCGAGAAACTCTCACACCTAAAAATCATACGTATAAAATCACCCATATTTCTTCCAACCCCGAAAATTTTCTTTTATTCCGAGTGCCTTAGAATTCATCATTATCTGATTTCTCACTCGTATTTAGCCTTTGCTGTCAAAAGGTACGATTTTTCTCTGTAAGTTTCAACTTTTCTAAAGAATTCTTAACTGATTACCCGAAAAGTTGACATTTTTTCTTATTTATCAAAATTGTTTAATCTTTACCTTATCGCTGTTGAAAAGGTTTTCCGTTTTCTTTTGTGTTTTCATTGATATGCATTGAATTGTTTGAAAAGGACAACTGCGATTGCAATGTTATCAGCTTTTGGATATAACGGTAATCCTTAGTAGATAAGCTTACATTGGGCTTGAAACAATTTGATCATAGACTGTAGAGTTAGCCTTTTTTTTGTATGTATGTATGTATAACTTTCTTACAATTTCGTTTAAAGTGTTTGGTTGACTACAACTAGAATAGATGGACTGATTCTTGTTGAGTGCTAAATGCCTACCATCAAGGGAAACCATTTCTTTATAACATATTCAAGTGATAAAGGATAAGTTTTTATTGTATTAAGAGGGCTACTAAGTTATTGAAAGTAAATACAAAGAGGCTGGGCAATAGGAAATTACTGCAAAAATATTTTATACTTGCACAACTTCCTAGTCTTGTGCTTTCTCTTGAAGCACAATATCCAACTAAATTGAGTATAATGAGCATGTTTTGAACAGTGGCCAGCAGCCAGCTAAATTGAACAAGGCTGGATTGTAATTGGTCAAGATGCATATTCTCCTAGAAGCCGGTTACATTTTTTCTGACGAACATTTTGTTGGACATACTGATAGTGGCTGAAAAGTTGCAGAGCCAGAAAAAGAAGCTGGAATGACTAAGGAAATGGGTGTTACCTTGGCATGTTAGCCAAAGAAGCACATACAACTGTCATTCTCGCCCCTTATTAGGTGGAGCGACTGGATTTACTTTTGCATTTCTGTATCAAAGTTTATATCTGCTGCTTCTTTAGTGAAATAAAGGGGTTATACAGTTGATATCCATCATCACCTGTTGAAATTACTTAATGCCACTTTTTTGCTGTGAGGAACTCTTATTTAAGACCGTATACCTTACAAGAGATAAGCTACTTTGCATCAGTAAATTGAGTGTAGAAAGGTTCTTTTTGGCAGTAATATGTGTAGCATATGCTCTA
Organism: Nicotiana undulata; assembly: GCA_005239495.1. NCBI lineage: Eukaryota > Viridiplantae > Streptophyta > Magnoliopsida > Solanales > Solanaceae > Nicotiana > Nicotiana undulata. The sequence continues at coordinate 25,098 of ML297083.1, read as the reverse complement.
CTTTCCACACTTTGAGCTCTGCTTTGTCTTTTTTGTTTTTGAATTAATTGAAAATATAATTAATGTGGGATTTTTTCACCAAGGGAGTGATTCTGCTTAATGCATCGAAAGTCTGAACAAAATAACATTTTTGTTAAGGGAAGTGAATTTGTCTTAGATATAATTTAAAGAAGAAGTCACTGATATTTGATAAGAATTTGGATGACAAGGGAGTGGAACAGTGTTGTCAAAAGCGAAAAGTTCTAAAAAGTGATCCAGGTCGATTGGAGCTTTAAGCACAAAGCGCAGCTAAAATGCGGGCTTTAGTAAAAAAAAAGCGCAACTAAGGGAAAAAATAAAAATACATTATGTATTTCAACAAAAAGAAATAAATTTGCTCCTAATGTTTTCCTCAACAACTAATACACTTATTTGTTGTTTAGTACCGCTCAGTTTAAGATAGAACTCATGGGCGTTGAGGCACACACTTTAGTGACTTGCCTACAGGGAAGCGCATCTTAAGCAAGGTGAAGCGCCCTTCTTGAGCTTTTCTGAGCTTCAGGGCTTAAGTGCACCTTAAATGAGCCTTTGACATCTAGTGGAAGAGAATGCAAAACATGGAAGACTCGTGAAGGAATCATTTCGTTTGCTGTCTGATAGTTGTAGTCTGATGTGTTGTGAGTAAAGTATTTCTCTGGAGGATGGCTGGTATTGTTGTTTTCTTCAAACTCATAGATGCTTAAATAAGCACAACATGTTTAACCTTTGACCGGCTTTATAAAGAAACGAGAATGTTTAACCTTCAATGCTTGGATTCTAGCTTCTTTTTTATGTATTTTTATTTTTTACTATTTATGGTATTTGGTCTTATTGAGGACTACTAATATCATGTATACAAGTAGCTTTTTGATTTTTTAATCTAATTGATCCACTTTGGTGTTTGGTCTTTTCTTAGGTTACTCATTTCTGCTTTCCCGGTTGGGGTCATCTCCTAATTTCATCAATGGTATGTTTGTACTTTTTAACTTTTTTATTCTTGGTGCAATATTCATCCAGACGTGCATTCTGCCAATTCTTTTTTCCTTTGAATTTGAGTATCATCATTTTGCTTGTTTATAGAATTCTTCAAAAGTCTTTTTGGTATGTTAAGGATTTCTTTAGTCTAACTCTTACTTTTTTGTTCTTTTGCCATTTTAAGTTAGTCTCTCTCTTTACTTAGCTGGGTTGAAATGGTAACACATTTGATGGACTAGTTTCTCGATACACGCGTTGCGCGTGTGCCTCATATAGACTATTGATTACAAAAATTTAAATAATCATACAAATATTTTTAGAAATTGACTTATAAATTTTTTTAAAAAGTACAAAAAAAATGTAAGTCTCTGAAAAATGATTAGTGTTCATATTTAACCGACTCAATAAAGGAAGAACATCTGAAGAGAAAATTTTATAATATTTAAGGAAGTAATTAGCTCGTATTAAGCTGGACAAGAATATTATTTTGATTTGATACCTCAAAGTTTTCTTATACCAAAATATTGTAAACACCTTTAATTAGCAGAAGATTGTATATACTCATAATTATAATAAGTAAGCTAAAATTTCAAGTCACGTTTTATACAGAAATTTTTTATTTTAAAGGATAAAACGTCATTCAACTTTTATGGACATTTTGGAGAATTAACTTTTTACACCGATTAGGCTTCTCATATTTATAATAGTAATAACAGATAGATAATAAATGAATAAATAAATGAATAGTATTGTGGTTAAATACTCGGTAGAAGCAACAAAAAGGGGAATTTGAAAAAAGAATTACTAAAAGGGAAATAGGGGAAAGAAAGTGTTGCAGATGATAAAGTTTAACGCATAATTTGCAACATAATATTAGACAAATCAACCTATGCATAACTCACCAAATCTCTTTTCTATATGTGATAAACCCGCAACATCTAATTATCAATTATGATGAACAAATTAAAATGAAAGTTAGATAATATATGTCCAAATACATTCTTACAAGCAGTGGGGCTCCAACTTAAAAACAAAGAACTTTCTTTTCCAAATTTAAATGAAAGTTTTTGAATGAGATAAATTTCTTCATATGAAAGTTTCCTGGTCACATAACTTTTTTATTTTTCAGTATGTTGGCGCTACTTAGAGGCCTCCAATTAATGAATTTTGACTTGATATCTAGACGCACTAATCTACATGCTTGAGATTTCATCGAATTACACTCTAATATTTTCAACAAGATCAATTATTAAAGGCTTTTATATCATCTAGTTAGATTGACAAGATCGGCATGTTAGAATATCTAACTTTCGTTGAATAAGATCAAGCATACAAAAAACTTAAAACTACCACATCCAAGAACACCTAATGCTAACTAACTAACCAAAGAATTTTTTTTCACTTCAAGTCTTTACGGAAACATCAAACTCCAGTTAAAGTATTTTCAAATAAATCAAGTATTGAAAGAGGTGGCATAATATACAAAATATACAAACTGGATCTCTAGATACGTATGAGAATACGAGGGAAACAAATAAAGAAACAATAAGGAAAACAGGAATAAGGAACAATCAAACTATTACTTTGTAGCTGTTGAATTCAATTTGTATGAATTGTACTTGCAAACGGCTCCATGAACGTGATTCTTGCTGGAATCTACATGTGTGCTTGCCTATGTGAATTCTATCCTCATTTACACGGTATTCGAATAGAACAACTTTTTAATCATGGGAGAGCAGAATCCATTCCCATTGATTTCATTCGGTCTAGCTTTGTTTTCTAGTTTCATCGTGTGTTTTCTGGGACCAAGCTCATAAGAATAAGAGGCCTCTATTATGTGACACTGTTAAAATATATGGGAATTGTAAGAGCTAACTCTTAAATGCTGATACGTGCATGAAAAATTAGAAGAAATCAATATATGATAAATGAAAAGACGTTATACAGAAAAGTTAACCATTAATCATCAAATTAAATGACAAAGTAATCCTCCAATTCTCAAGAAGAGTGGACCGAGAGATTATAATCATTAAAAGCAAATACATAAATTACGTCTTCTCAATACCTGGTCTTTATTGTGGTACAAACTTTTTATTTGTTGAAGATGATTTTACTTTTTAGTCCAAGGATATTGTAGGAGTGAGATTTAATGGAAGGGTAGAATAGTTATTTGATTTTTGATGGGTAATTTGGTAATTCAACTTTTGCTTTAGGAGCTTCCTACTTTTAGTATAATATATGATTAGTAAAAATGATTGAACGACTAACCATGTCCATGTGACCTCCCCTCTATCCCCCTACACAAAAGTAAAATCATAAATTTACTCTTTTTACCAACATGGTTCTTATCATAGAAAAAGTGGATGTTTAGGGCCATACCTCACATTACATCACTGTTCTTTGATGTTTTCCCTATCCTTTCAAGTGCATTTTCATGAGCCATGCACTTACTTGAGTTGATATCTTAATGCGGGAAACACAATCATGTTGTTCTTGAGGCAGGCTGCAAAATTTCTTGCTAATTTAATTGTAATGGGCTCTTCTATATTGGCAAGGGCTTTTGTTCAAGCATATCGTTAGGCATTAGTCAGTAAGTATCTTCTGAATTTATGTCCCCACCCCCAACCCTCTTTTATAATTAGTTTTATAGGCAACTAATCTGAGTAGTTCTGCATCATAAGCATTTCAGAGCTGTTGCATTGTTTTTCATTAGATGTGAGGTTAATTTAATTCCCAAAGAATGATCTTATTAAAAAATCCCAAAAATGCCGTGTATGGTTACTCTCTGCAACATGGTGCTGGACATGGAGTTACTATAGTAGAAAACTCCCCTTTTTGTAATGATCCTTTGGATCAACACTCCACAGTAGATGCTAAATGTTAGTAACAGTTCTACTAGTAGTATTTGTAGTATTAGTACTTTGGTGCATCCCCGCACCAACCTCTCTGTACGAATGCATCTTTATAATTAATATAAACTTATCTTTCCTACCCAAAAAAAAAAAAAGAAGATTCAGCAATAACGACAAGCTGCGTCCCTAAATTTTATCCTAATTTTTTTTTACTTTTTGTGTGCGCGCGCTCAAGAGGATTTTTCTTTTGATTTGAATGTGTGAGTTAGCTTGCACGCCCATTTGGTTTATCCATCAGGCAGCTTGCACAACCTACAAGCAGTGGGGCTACGTAATCCTACTCTCTGGGGTGGAGTTATAGACTCACTCTGAGTGATTTTAGTTGGGATTTGGAACTGAGATTTCCAGAGTTTTTGTGTGTTAACTACCTGGTTAATCCCTTGCAGACAAGGAATACTGTATTAATACTAAGTAGAGATACATGGGTGATTTTCGTAGGGATTTTAATCCAAAGGAATCACTACCAAATTCTGCATTAGAAAGAATTGTTAATCAATGTTAAAAGTATGTTTCGACATGATTGATTCATGTCCCGCTCCTACCTCAAGGAATGAAATGGGGTAAGATTCAATATTCTGAGTTAGCTATTGGGCTTGACTTGGTTTCTTGTTATACGTTTGCTTCCCTGCACATCTTGCCACATGATGTACTTACTGCATCTTGATGGCAGATGCCTCGAAAAATGGCGTTGCTCAAGAAGCAGTGCAGAATATTAAAAGAGCTAGTAAAACCATGACGGAGGGAGAGGCAAGGCAGATTCTTGGCGTCACTGAGAATTCATCATGGGAAGAAATTGCGCAGGTTCGTCTAAATGGCGTCATTTACCTTGTAACACTTACTTAGTCTTCAGTATGAAAAATACTTTGCTTCTCATTCTTCTTGCAGAAGTATGACAACTTGTTTGAGCGAAATGCTAAAAATGGGAGTTTTTACCTTCAGTCAAAGATTCACAGAGCTAAAGAGTGTTTAGAAGCAGTTTACCAACCCAAAAAACCAGAAAAAAAATAAGTGAACCTCGAAGAAATAATCAATCTCGCATCAGCTCGACTAAGAGTTTCGAATCCAAAAAGGAAAACTCCTCCAGATGACTATTGTATATTGTTGGTGCTAGTGACTGCCTAGTTAGTTCCTCGGATCTTTGTCAAAATTAATTTCGCTGACAGCAAGCTTGAGGTTCTTGTAGACACGCCACAAAATCGTAGAATACGTTTGTATTAATAAAGATATCATGATTCCTTAGGTAGCTAACGAGGAGTATTCATATTCATTATTCAGGCTATACTAAAGATTGACAATGCTATAGTTGAGAACACAGACTAGTTGCTTCACAGAAATGTTGAGACTACATTTGAAATCCTTTTTCAGCTCAACTTGTTTGATTCTCACAAGTTGAATGTGCTTTGTTTAACTGGTTTATAATGTAATGATGTGGAGGACTATAAAAGTTTGCAGAGCTGTTTTCTTTTTCTTTTGCATTTCTTTATACTGATTATCGAAAGAGTAAACATATCAGGTAAACTTACATATGCAACTCCAGTCAGTAAAATTATATCTATGGTAATTGGTCAAAATGAATATTCGAGATAACAAGTGAGATGAAGTTGCGAGTTCAAAAGCTGAGGAGTTCACCATCTTGGTAATTTGGGAAAGTAACGCATTTGAAAACTTTGCATTTTGAGCACAATATGTATCCCACCTGCAGTAGCACAAAGAACAAGTTCAGTGGAATTCTTATTAAAACTTAACAACACATCAATCGAAATGCAAGATTGTAGAGATACTTACAGCTCTACATGATGGACATCGACGGTAAATTTTGTTAGTCTCAGATTTCACATTGGTCTTTTGCCCTTTACAAAAATCACAAAGCAACCATCCAGTGCCACCACAAGGCCCGCACAAGATTCCAGACTCAGCCTTTCATTTCAAATGAGAACAAACAGAGAAAGATTTTTAAAATGATGTTAAAGCAATACCCACTTCCAGAGGAATAAGAAGTTGAGATTCAGTATCTTATAAACAAAGGTCATGGCGTAATGGAAAGGAAAAATGCTGAAGAAGACGAAATCAGGAATTTTGGAGTATATATACTAAACCACGACATGACAAGTTGATCTCACCATTATTAATATGGTCCAAACAGAAAGCATATTACCTTACTAGGAAAAAGAAGAAAGAAGTCTTATTGACAAATGAGAACACGGATTTTCTCATCTAAGTACAGATTCCCAGAGCCAGAACTATGAGAATATGACCGTAAGATCATAGCGGATCTCTACTTACTGTGCAAACAGATACCAACTGTTGAATCCCCTTGACCAAAGGGGTTCTATGTGTGAAAATATATTACTGTTTGCATAAATTCCAGGTTCAACTATGTAACTGAGTGAAAAAGAAAAAAGATCCAACGTAACTCACGACAATTTCTCACATCATGAAAATGAATCACAAATCACAGAATAATGATCTTAACTAACTAGAACAGATACAAGACATAGGCTATAAATTAAGTCATTAGTAAAATGAATAAGGTTTATACGGAATGCTTAATACCTGTTGCTGTACAGGAAGACAACGCACAGGCTTCAAGAAAGCACGAAAGGATTCAATAGGCACATTCTTTTCAACAATTGGGAAGTTTAACTTCACATTGCTGTTAGCAGCCATGAACAAGGAAACAGCCATTGTAGCCATTGACTTCACTCCCACCTAATAACTAACCATAACCACACATTCCCAACCGAAACACCTTTGAAACAAAAGTACAATATTTTAACCCCAAATATTGATAATATTACATGATTGTCACTTCTTAGAGGTTTTAACTCAAGTGGTCCCTTAAGTTTCGGGCCAAGCCTATTCTTATCCCAATTATATTACTCTCAGCAGATTTGTTCTTTTAAGTTGCAAATATTGAGCATTTTAAGTCCACCTGATGGAATTCCAAATATATTGAACTGACGGAAATGCCTTATGCCTTTCATTGTGATAGATAAACGTCTTTTTTCCCAACTTGATTAGATACGTATTCCTTTTATTGTGATAGATAAGAAATTGACACGAAGAGATTAAGGTTGGCATAAGTAGGTGGAGTTCTTGCCCGGTGTTGCTAATGCATGGGTGATCTCCGGCTATCACATCTTTCGTGTTTGGTACCAAGGAAAAATATTTTTCAATTCTTTAATGTTTTGTTGGTTTAAATATTTTGGATAATATTTTTCTTATGAACTTATTTTTTTTAAATCGGAGGAAAATATTTTCCAATACTCATTCTCCACCCTCACCTACCCACCCACCCATGCCTGCCCACCCCACTCCCTCTCTCCAAAAAGGCCTTCTTTTTTTCCAAATTTCATTTTTTTCCGTCACCATCCACTCTACTACCCCACCAAGTTTCTTTTTTTACTTTTTTTTATAATTTTAAATTTTTGGGTTTTCTTTTTTCTGCACTGCTCCCCCACCCCGCACAAATTTTTTTTTTAATTTTTTTTTTGTAATTTCAAATTTCTGTTTTTTCGTTTTTCTGCACCCCCGCCCCACCCCGAAATTTCTTTTTCATATATTCTTCATTTTTAGTTTTTTCATCTTTCGGTTTACAGGTTCGAAATTTTACATGTTTCAGAGTTATGAGTTCAGAGGTTTATGTGCTGGAAATTTACGAGTTTAGAAATTATAAAGTTTACGGGTTCAAAATTTTGCGGTTTCGAAAGTTTAGCGGTTCGGAAGTTTATGAAATTTGTGGGATCAGAAGGTTGTTGCTTCGAAAGTTATGGCTTCATGTTTATTGTATCTAAATTATTTATTGAAAAATTATTTTCCTTAATTTGCGTACCAAACACCGAAAATAAATAAGACTACTATACTTATTTTACAAAAAAATATTTTTTTAAAAAATATTTTTCGTTATACCAAACACACCCTTAGTTCCTCGACCCAGGTAAGTTATTGGGGATGTAGTTATAGAATCTTTCTCATGCTTATATTTGAGCTTCTTCTACCCTAAAGTTTCAACTTTCAACATATGATATTTTACTTGGATTCTCCGGTCACCTTTTAAATTAGCCACTCATTAATGCAAAAGTACAAATTTGGACAAAAACACATTTACCTAAAACATGAAAGAACTCCAGGAAAGATTATTAGAGTTTGAAAATGTATAGTTCAAAACTCCAGGAATTACTCCTGCAGTTCTAAAATACTCTACCAGTGGAACCTCAGCGTCATGTGCTAGATTTTAAAACTTTGACATGTAAAATTTCAGCACATTAATACTGGAGTTCTGCCATTAAAAGATTAGGGTAAAAGTTACCTAACATGTTTGGTGGTGTCTTGACATTGTCGATGTAAGATACAAAGAAATCTCCTTGTGTATTATTGCAAGAAGTAACAAGTATATATACAAGTACATAAAGCTCTAACTATCACTATTAAAAGATAAGGTTTAGCGACGGACAAATTCTGTAGCTAAACAGAAAAATTCGTCGCTAATCTCATTTAGCGACATATTCGCAACGAATTATCAAGAGATTCTGTTAATTACGAGCGTTTTAGCGACAGATTAGCAACGACATTCGCAGCTAATTCTAATTTTTTTATAGCGTATAGAAAGAATAAAAAAGGGGATCCTATAAAACTATTGTGAATCCCTATAATTCTGCTAGCTATGTATACTACATAAAAATATGTCTACATTCATTATCTCTACATTCATTTTGTCTACATTCATTCTGTAATACTCCCCTCAAGTTGGAGCGTAGATATTGATCATGTCCAGCTTGTTATGAAGGTAATCAACTCGAATTCCATTTAACGCCTTTGTGAATATATCATTTGGTTTCTCTCATATCTTTATGTAGCCATTGGATATCAAGTTCTACTGAATCTTCTCACGACTAAAATGGTAGTCAACCTCAATATGCTTAGTTCTTTCATGATACAAGGGATGTGACACAATATGGAGGCTAGATTGCTTCTCACACCAGAGTTTTGTTGGTATTGGATGCTCCAACCCAATTTCAGTCAAAAGATGATTTATCCACATATTCTCACACGTAAACTGAGATTTAGCTCTATATTTGGATTATGCACTTGATCGAGATACAATACTTTGCTTCTTACTTCTTCACGATACCAGGTTCCCTTCAGCAAAGACACAATAGCATGTAGTAGTTCTTCTATCAATTTTGGATCCAGTCCAATCAACATCTGGAAAACACTCAATACGAGTATGAACGTGATTGCTATATAATATGCCAAGTCCAGGAGCTCCTTTCAAGTAACAAAAAATATGTTCCAAAGCTGATCAATGTTTGACCATTGTGCAGACATGAACTAGCTAACAACACTTATCGCAAAAGCTATATATTGACGAGTCACAGTGAGGTAGTTTAATTTTCCAACTAACATCATGTATCTCTCTGGATCATCAAAATGATCTCCATCATCTTTCACCAAATGTACATCAGTAACCATTAGAGTATTGCAGGGTTTAGCTTCCAACTTTCCAGTTTCTACAAGCAAGTCAAGAATATACTTTTTATGAGATAAAAGAATTCCCTTCTAGCTTGTATTTACTTCTATTCCCGAAAAGTATTTCAACATGCCCGAGTCCTTTGTATGAAACCTAGTGTGCGAAAGGCTTGAGGCAAGAAATCCCCACATAGTCACTTCATGTGAGAACAATGTCATCAACATATACTACAAGATGAATAGTTCCAGCTGGTGATTGCCGATAGAAGACTGTATCGTCACACTTGCTCATTTTCAGCCCAAGCTCCTGAATTACCTCACTAAAGTTGCCAAACCAAGCTCAAGGGCGTGAAATCGGAAAGCTTTTATGTAAAAATATGAGAAATAGTAATTTCTAGAGTTAAAATTTGATTATAGTTAACTTTGGTCAATATTTTTAATAAACGGACCCGGATATGTGTTTCGACGATCCCGAGAGGTTCGCAGTAAAATATGGGACATGGGCGTATGCCCAGAATTTAATTCCGAGATCTCAAGCCTTAGAAATCAATTTTTGAAAGAAATTATTTTGCTGAATTATTAATGACATAAAGAAAAGAATTAACGTTTGAAACCATTGGTATTTTGGTTCCGGATCCCGGTACAGATTTGTTATAGTATTTGAATACTATCTGCGAAATTTGGTGAGAATCGGAGTTTATTTGACGTGATTCGGACGTCCGGTTGAGAAATAGTGAACTTTAGGTGTGAGTTTTGAGGTTTATTTCATAGTTGTAGATGTTATTTTCATGATTTGACCACACGAGCAGGTCCGTATGATATTTTTAGACTTGCGTGCATATTTGGTTTAGATCCTCGAGGGCTCGGGTGAGTTTCGGATAGGCCACAAGATGTTTTACACTTAGTAAAGTTGCTGGTTTTTGCTGTTAGTGGTGCACAAACATTTTGTTCATCGCGTTCGCGTTACCTCAGTCGCAAACGCGTAGAGTAATTTAGTTGGGGGTCGTTTTGTTCTATGCGAACGCGTGACCTTGGACGCGAACGCGATGGGCTGGGGGGAGACCCTTCGCAAATGCGGTCAGGTCCACGCGAACGCGAAGTGTATCTGGGCCTGAGGGGAGGGGAGCCCATTTCTCTATGCTAACGCGGCCTTGCGACTGCGAACGCGAAGGCCTGAGGAGATAAAGCCCCACGAACGCGTAGGACACTGGGCCAGGACCCTATGCGAACACGGGCAGGCCCACGCGAACGCGGGCAGGCCCACGCGAACGCGATGAAGGCCTGCCCAGCTATATAAAAACAGTGTTAAACACGGACAGAACCTTTTCTTTCACCATTTTCGAACTACCAAGCCCTAGAAACGATTTTCTTCACCAAAGTTCATCCCCAAAGTGTTGGTAATTAATTCTAAACTCTACTCTTTCAATTACCCAATGTTTTTCATCACTTTTAAATCAAAAATCAAGAATATTCATGGTAAAACTTGAGGGTTTGGGTAGAATTAGGAATTTTGTAAAAATCGAATATTTACCTCGAATTGGGGTCGGATTTCGAAACTAATTGCATATTCCGGCTCGGGGGTGAATGGGTAAACGTAATTTGGTCCGAACCCCGAGTTTGGACCAAGTGGGCCCGGGGTCGGGTTTTAACTTTTTTTTTAGAAAACTTAGGAAAAAAGCATAATTTTCAGTAAAGATACTTTCTTTAGCATTAATTAATTATATTAAGTTAATTATGATTAGATTCGAGTGTATTGGAGGTGAATTCAAAAGGAAAAGCTATAATTGAGCAGTGAGTGGCCTGGGAATTTGAGGTAAGTTCTTGGTTTAACCTTGACTTGAGGGAATAGGAATTCCCAACCTAATTGCTATGTGAATTTACTTGTGCGTGGTGTATAGGTGAGGTGACGAGTATCTATGAACCACCAAATTATCTATTAAACATGATCCCTTCCCCGTCTCCAATTTAATTGATCCCTGGCTTAATTGTTTTATGATCATGGATGTCTACATGCCTACTTGGTTTCGTTAACTTGTTGTTAAGTATTGTTTCAAGTATTTTAGAAGTGTTGGTTGTTTCTTTGGTTTCATCGCGATATATAAAAGGGTGAGATAGTTGATAGTGTTTTAATATATATTACGGTTGGTTTATTTGTGAAATGATAAATGATGAAGTTATGAGTGGTACAGTTTATTGTTCACAATTGTTGAGGCAAAAATATTATGAATGGCATTGACTTGAAATTGTTAAATCTCTATGAATAAAAGTGAAATGATTGTCTGGTGAGAGCGGGTTGCACGCCGCAACAAGGAGTGATAAGGGTGGACAGGTGGGATCGGGTTGCACGCCGCAACAGGAGAAATAAGGGCGATATATGTATATAGGGAGGAGGAATAGCGGGTTGCACGCCGCAACAAGGAGCAATAAGGGAGGATACTTATATTTTACTGATTTTGAATACAAATATTTGGAAAAGCTACTGTCACGACCCCAAATCCTAAACCGGCCATGATGGCGCCTATCATGGAACTAGGCTAGCCAACAATCACATATTTACATTTTTCTTTTTCAAAATTTCCCAAATCATTAACAACATTCATAAAACGTATAAAGTCTTTAAATTTTTAAGAAAAACAAACAAGCTAAACAATCTACAACCATTCCCAAGATCCGGAGCCAACATGTCATGGGCATCTAAGAATACTACCAAGAATACTACTGTCACAATACATAAAACTCGGAACGAAGACGAAGTACAAAACAAGAAAGGGGAAGACAGAGATGCTGCGGACGCTGACAGCTACCTAGGTCCCGACTCCGGCTCCGTGAGTAATAAGATGGCTAACGCCCGGTATCAACACTGAATCTGCACACAGAGGTGCAGGGAATAATGATGAGTACTCCAACTCACTAGTAATGAAAATAAATCAGGTCTTGAGCAGTAAGAAACACACAGAATCAAATCATCAAGTCACAATAAGAAGTCTTTCTTTCCAACAGTGTATACAATAAATCTGTCATGACCCAAATTCCCAACCTTATGGATCGTGATGGCGCCTAACACCCCAATGTTAGAGTTCGATTAGCTATTTACCTTTGATTATCCATTTAAACATAATAAACAATTATAAAATAAACTTAAGTTACTGACTTTCAATGAATAATTCCAAACATAAAATAATAAACACTTAAATAAACTGAGCCACGAACTAATTATATAAGTAACTCTAGAACTACCCCAGGGTCTGATGTCACAATTCACGAATTACTAAAGAATACTACAATTAATGGGCTGAAAGAAATAGTGTAACTGTTCTGAATATAATAAAACAATTTTATAAAAATAGGAGAAGACTCTCGGGATCTGCGAACGCTGATAGATATACCTCGTGTCTCCGAATAAATGAATAGCCGCTCTAGATATCTCTATTGCTGCTCGATATCTGGATCTGCACAAAAGAGTGCAGAGTGTAGTATCAGTACAACCAACCCCATGTACTAAGTAAGTGCCTAGCCTAACCTCGACGAAGTAGTGACGAGGCTACAGCGGGGCATTAACAACATATAACCTGTGACAATAATATATACAATAACGCAATAAAACAACTTTACATGAACAAGAAAAAATATAACCGAGACAATACATATAAAGCAAGAAGGAAANAAAATAGTAATATAAAATGGTAGTTTTCAAATCTTGGTTTTTCTTTGAAAATCATTAAAAATATAATTGTCCTCCCTTATTGCTCCTTGTTGCGGCGTGCAACCCGACCCACCAGACATATCGTATCAATTTATTCACCCGTATCACGATCAATTTATTCACCTGTATCACAATTAATTATCCACCCTTATCACAGCCCCCTTATCACATCCCCCTTGTCACAGCCCCCTTATCACCTCCTTTCAAGTCAAAGCCTTTCACAATATTTATGTCTCGACAAATTGTAAACAGAACAAGTTTCACTTTAAAATAATAGTAAAAGCAGAGTATGAAATAATGACAATAAAACAATGAGTGTTCCAGCCTTTATTTTATAAACAGTAAAACATGCATATTCTCCCTTATCATTGTCTTGTTGCAGCGTGCAACCCGGTTCCACCTATTCACAATATCACAATCAATTATCCACCCTTATCACACCAATTTTGTTTATTCATCAAAAACTTTCACAGTTCAGGCCAAGCCTTTCACAACACTTTTATTTCAACCAATTTCAAACAGAAAACAGTATAGCTACTAAGCTTCAACCAATATCATTTCACAATAAAATCAACCAGAATATATGTAAATACCGTAACGCTGTCAAGCCAGCTCAGTCTTTATGTACCACGATAAAATCAAGAGAACAACCAATATTTTTAATACACTTGCCACAACAATTGGCGACAATCAATTGAAACCAAACAACCACGTAAACCTCAATAATCATAAAACAGTTAAACTGCATTCGTCATCACTTCCTCAATATTATCAAAAATGAAACCAACAGGAACATATATATATATATATATATAATTCATAAAAATAATGCCAAACCGCTCAACCATTTTGTACCACAAGGAATCCAGCTAAGACAACCAATACTCTTTCCAAAATAACCACAACAATATCTAACAATAAAATAACAAGGCCAAGTAGTCATAGAAACAATAATAGACATAGAACAACTAAGACAAGTATCAATTAAGTTGGAAACGGGAAAGGGTTCATGCTTAACAGGCAAATTGGGTGGTGCATAGATACTCGTCACCTCACCTATACACCACGCCCACGCATTTCACATAGCAAACAAGTGGGGATTCCTATTCTCTTAAGTCAAAGTTAGACTAAACACTTACCTCAATTTCGTAGGCCACTCACTGCTCAATTATAGCTTTTCCTTTAGAATCTTGCTCTAACTTGCTCGAATCTAATCATAATTAACTCAATATCATTAATTAAGACTAAAGGAACTAACTTTATTAAAAAATATAATTTTTCCTAAGTTTTCTCAGAAAAAGTGAAAACCCGACCTCGGGCCCGCTTGGTCTAAACTCGGGGTTCAGACAAAATTACGTTTACCCATTCACCCACGAACCAAAATATATAATTAGTTTCAAAATCCAACCTCAATTCGAGGTAAAGATTCGACTTTTATAAAATTCCCTAATTCTATCCAAACCCTCAATTTTTACCATGAAAATTCTTAGTTTTTTATTTAAAAGTGATGAAAACAATGAGTAATTGAAAGCGTAAAGTTTAGAATTGATTACCTATGACTTGGGGATGATATTTGGTGAAGGAATTCGTTCCTAGGTCTGTGGGGTTCGAAGAATTGAAGAAGAAGAAGTCTGTCCGTTTATATATATTTTTCTGCTAGCTATTCTGCCTCGTTTCTCATGCCAAACGATCCTGAAACTCGATTTTTATGTCTCCAATGGATTCCTTGTGAAATTCTAGTCATGTTAGGCTTTTGAATCACTCATTTTGACCTTATAATGAAGGAGATATGTAGGTTTTAATATTTACAATTAGTACAGATTTTTAATACGCCGTAAGGGCAATTTCGTAATTAACCTGAACAATCTGGCAACCTTAGTAAAAAGCCCATAAAATCCTCATACGATGTCCAAATTCAATGATTCTTTTTTCTACGGGTCCGTAATTACGATAAAGATCTAATACTTCATTCAAAACAGAAATAGAAGCTCATTTGTTCAATAAGATATCATTTATGCTTGAAGAAACGACGTCGAAGCATAAGAAAAAACGAGCGCAACACAACCCAAACCTATTTGAAACTCACCCGAGCCCTCGGGGCTCTAAATCAAACATGTACGCAAGTCTAAAAGCATAATACGGGCTTGCTCGTGCGATCAAATCATGAAAATAACATATAAAACTACGAATTAAACCTCAAAACTCATTATTTTCCTCAAGAACACTTATAGTTCATAATTTTTCAACCGAATGTCCGCATCACGTCAAACGAACTCCGTTTTTCACCAAATTTCACAGGCAAGGCCTAAATATCATAACAAATCTGTATCGGACTCCGGAACCAAAATACGGACCCGATACCAATGATTTCAAACATTAATTCTTTTTTTATTTCATAAATATTTCAGCAAAACAATTTCTTTCAAAAATTGATTTTTAAGGCTTGGGACCTCGGAATTCATTTCTGGGCATACGCCCGGGTCCCATATTTTACTGTGGACCTCCCGGGATCATCGAAACACAGAACCGAGTTCGTTTACTCAAAATGTTGACTCAAGTCAACTAAAACCAAATTTTTAATTCTAAAAATTATTATTTCTTATATTTTCACATAAAAGCTTTCCGGTTTCACGCCCGGATTGTGCACAAAAATTGAGGTAGTTCAAATTAATCTTTTTATGGCTAATAAGTCTATAACGGAGTCTAAATTCATAAAATGACACCTTGGGTCATCACAAAATCAGTACACTTTAAAAGCCAATTTCAGTAAAACTCTTTTAAAAAATTGTAAATTTCCAATGGATTCAGTAAAATACCCAAGAAGTATTAGTTTAAAGATGAAATGAATCGTAAATAGTCACTCAAGTAAGACAAGTATCATAAACCGCCCCTCGGGCAAATCACCACTCAGAATCCGCCACTCAGTCACTCAGCATCAGCCCCTCGAGCAACCTCACTGTTGTAACGACCCGACCAGTCGTTTTGCATATTCGGACCCCGTTCCCCTAAATAAGACTTCCCGAATCAGCTTATCATGATTTGTGACTTGCGGGGACGGGTGGTTCGGGATTTGGAAGTGTTTGGAACAGTATAGGAACCCTTTGTTCCTTAAGGTTGGCTTTTAAAGCCAAGTTTGACTTCGGTCAACATTTAGAGTAAACGACCTCGTAATCGAGTTTCGATGATTCCAGCAGCTTCGTATGATGATTTCGGACAAGTACGTATGTCCGAAATGGGTTTTGGATGACCCGGAAGCGTTTCGACGCCAAATAGTGAAATAGAGTTTCCTTAAGTTTGAAATTTGGTTAGGAACGTGATTTTATGTTATCGAGGTCCGAACGGAATTCCAAGACTGGAAATAGTTCTGTTATGTCATTCATGACTTGCCTGGAAAATTTGGTGTCATTTCGAGTGGTATAGGTCGGTTCGGCGGATTGAAACGGAATTCAATAACTTAGAAGTTCTTAAGTTTGATTCTAGGGGTTTCGAGGGGTGATTTTGAGATTTAGCGTTGTTTTGGGTATTCTGAAGGCTCGAGCGAGTCTGTATTATCATTTAGGACTTGTTGGTATAATTGCACGACGGCTCGGGTGGGCCCAGGTGCCTCTCGGACATCAAGCGAGGCTAAAAACCAGCAGCTTCAGCTACTGGTGCACCATATCTGGTGTGACCGCAGGTGCGGTTGCCTAGATCGCAGGTGCGATACCGCCCCTGCGGTCATTCCATCGCAGGTGCGACCCCAGGGAGTTGGCCCAAAATCACAGGTGCGGGCCTTCTCCCGCAGGTGCGTACCCGCCGGTGCGGGATTTCTTCCGCAGGTGTGGCCACAGGCCTCCTTGGCCATTTTCGCATGTGCGACCATTTGGTCGCTGGTGCAGTCCTAGAGCCGCAGGTGCGAGATCACTGGAGGCAGTGATCTCATTTAATACGGGATTTGGTCATTTTTCACCATTTCTTCTCCTCCATTGACGCTTTTGAGAGCTTTCAAGGGGGTATTCGGCCTAGCTACTAAGAGGTAAGTAATTTCCATTTAAATGTTGGTTTATTACATCAAAACTTAGGTAGATTAACATCTAATTAGTGGAAATCAAAGGGTTAGAGTGAAAACCTAGGGTTGATGAACTTTAGGGAATTTCACCACTTTTCTACCATGAAATCATACAAAAATTATATATTATTGATCCTTAGGCTATGGGTGAGTGTTATCTTCAAAAAATTTCGGAATCCGAGCATGTGGGCCCGGGGGTGTATTTTGGGATTTCTTCAAGAATAGTGAATTTACTAAATAAGTAGGAGAATTTCCATACTTTGAGCATGCATTAACACATTTATATGCCATTTGACTAGTTTCGAGTCCTCAGGTGTAAGATTTGGAGTTTCGAGCGCGTTCTTGACCGGGAAGTTGATTCTACGCGAGGTGAGTCTCGTTTCCCACCTTGTAAGAGGGAATTGTCCCCATAGGTAAAGGTAAACAATTGAATTGTCCTTATTTGTGGGGGCTAGGTACGCGCAAAGTGACGAGAGTCCGTGCGTATCTACTACTCTGTTGTGTCGGGTAAAATTTTAGGATTTTCACAAGCATGCCTCTATGTTCCTTACCTGTATCTTTACATGTGTTCCTGGTTGCTTATTATCCTTGAAATTTACAAGAGAATTTCGGAAGCTATGTGTAATTTTAAGTGCTTGAAACCCTGAATTTAAGAATAATCCATGATAAATTCCTGAATTTCCTGATAATTCTGTGTATGTCTACGAGCACCAGTGTCGCATGTATAATTCGTGAGGGGGTAGCCTTATATTTATGTCAACCGCGTCGCATGATCGATTCGCGAGCGGGGTAATAGATGCATCTATAGTTTGTGCCGCTCGACCCTGGCAGCGCACATTTAAATTTTTGCGTCGCTTCGGTCGTACGCTTCGGCATATTATATGCTATGTGCTTTATTGAGAGTCTGATTATTATTCTTACCAATTTAATTGTTCTATGGGGAAAGAAACTTGTGACTTTTATCAAAAATATTGTTACTTGGTCCTTGCAGGTAGATCGTTATCTTTATATACTGATGCTCCATGTCTACTTGCTTTCCATAAATGTTATTCCTATCTAGATTCATTAAATCATATTATCGATAACGATCCTAGTGAGTAATACGTCTACCTCTCGTCACTACTTCTTCAAGTTTAGACGGGATACTCACTGGGTACATATTTGTTTATATGTACTCATGCTACGCTTCTGTACTTAATTGTACAGGTCCTGAGGCTGGTGCATCTGGTTATCATACAGGAGCACGTTCCTGAGAGTGTTACTTGGACTAGACTACACGGTGAGCTGCTCTGTCTAGCGTTCCTCAGCAGCACTGTGGAGTTTCTATTACTTTTGGGATATTTTTGTCTACCCCTTTCAGACAGTTGTACATTTATTTTGTCTATTTGTATATTTCACTAGTCGCCTGTGGACTTGTGACACTAGGTCTTGGCACACGTAGTTGATTCACTAGTATTATGCTACTCTGTTTTATGTTGGCAAACAATTGTTGAGTTACTTTAAATCACTTTGCCTCACATCCTCACTTTCATTTAAGGACTGCTTAAATTAAAACTGGACAAGTATTTGAACATCTCATTAATTTAAGTAATTTCGTTAGCAAACTAGTGTTGGCTTGCCTGACTTCGGCGTTGGGCGCCATCACGACCTGAATAGGAATTTGGGTCGTGACAACATGGTAACAGAGCTCTAGGTTCACGTAGGTCTCACAAGTCACAGGCGAACCTAGTAGAGTCTTGCGGATCGATACGGAGACATCTGTATTTATCTTCGGGAGGCTACAGGGTGTTAGGAAAGTCTCTCTTTATTCTTATTCTATCGTGCAGTCGATGGTCTTACTAAATCTCATTCTTCTACTCTCTCATACATGGTGAGGACTCGTGCAGCTGCTATTCTAGGCCCAGGAGATGCCGCTACCCTCGTAGTCCGAGGCCGTGGCAGAGGCGGGGGAGGGCACCGACCCGAGGTAGGGGACGGGGGCGTCCCAAATTTACTCCATTAGTACCCCCGGAGGATCCTATCCCTGAGGAGCAGGGTGATGTGCCCCCAGCAAATCCAGCTCCGATGGATTTCATGACTGCACCAGGTTTCCAGGAGGTCATGGGCCGTATGATGCGGTTCATTGACACTATGACCCAGGCTGGTTTATTTCCAGCGGATCCTGCTACATCTCAGGCGGGAAGGGGAGTTAAGACCCCTACCACCCAGGCCGCAGGTCATGCAGCGGCAGTATATCATACTCCGGGTACTCTGCCCGCGGGTGGAGCACACCCAGCAGTAGCACCTGAGCTTAGACCAGCCGCGGACGGCGATCCGCAGAAGTTACTTGATAGATGGACTCGATTGCACCCTCCTGTCTTCCGAGGTGAGAGGGGCGAGGATGCCCAGGACTTTATTGATAGGTGCAGGGACAGACTGCACAACATGAGGATTTTGGAGTCCCACGGAGTTGATTTCACTACTTTTCAGCTAGAAGGCAGGGCCCGCAGATGGTGGCAGTCATTCATCTTGGGTAGGCCAGCAGGTTCCCTTCCTCTCACATGGGAGCAATTCACTCAGCTATTCCTGGACATGTATATTCCACCCTCCAAGAGGGAAGAGCTGCGGTATCAGTTTGAGCAGCTAGAGCAGGGGCAGATGACAATGACGGATTACGAGGCCAGGTTTTTAGAGTTGTCCCGTCATGCCCTCATGATTCTTCCTACAGAGGCTGAGAGAGTGCGGAGATTCGTAGCTGGGTCGCACTCAGGCATTAGGGCCAACATGGCCCGAGAGGTGGAGATGGGTACTCCTTATCAGCTTGTGGTCGAGATAGCTCACCGGATTGAGGGTTATCGATCAAGGGGCAGAGAGCAGGGTCAGCCGGATAAGAGAGTTAGATTTTCTGGAGATTTCCGAGGCGCCCCAGGCAAGGGAAGGGGTCAGTTCAGCAGAGGCCAGCCTAGCAGGCCTCCATATTCAGCTCCTCCACCACCTCCCCATGGTGCCCCAGTGAGGCTTTATTTCAGTGTCATGCCGGAGAGTTCTAACCGCCCACCAGCCATTCAGGATTCCTCCGGTGGGTATTCAGGGTTCTCCCAGTCCCTACTTCAAAGCTATGCCAGAGGTTTCTCACTGTTCCTCAGCTATTCAGGGTTCTTCTTCTTCAGGGCAGCAGTACATGCCTCCAGTGAGATGCTATGAGTGTGGGGATTCTGGCCACATGAGGAGGACTTGTCCCAGACTTCGGGGCAAGGCTGTCCAGCAGAGTTACCAGCCCACATACTCAGCATCGGTGCCCCGTCCACCCAAAGGTGGAGGACAGGCTGGTAGAGGTCGTCCTAGAGGTGGAGGCCAGTCAGGGGGAGCTCAGCTAGCTCATATTCAGTCCAGCGGAGGTCAGACTTCAGATACTTCAGCCAGATTCTAGGTTATTCCGGCCCGAGCAGATGCAGTGGCCTCAGACGCCGTGATCACAGGTACTATTTCAGTATGTGGTAGGGAGGCATTAATGTTATTTGATACAGGATCTACTTATTCATATGTGTCAACCTTATTTGCTTGTTTTCTGGATGTTCCTCGCGAGTCCTTGGATTCTCCTATATATGTGTCCACTCCTGTGGGCGATACTGTGGTGGTAGACCGGGTCTATCGGTCTTGTGTGATCACCTTTGGTGGGTACGAGACTAGAGCGGACCTTCTATTGCTCGACATGGTCGATTTTGAGATTATCCTGGGCATGGATTGGCTATCTCCTCATCATGACATCTTGTATTGCCATGCCAAGACGATTACTTTGGCCATGCCTGAGTTGCCTAAGCTGGAGTGGAAGGGTTCCTCAGTTAGTGCAGCTAGTAGAGTTATTTCCTTCCTAAAGGCTCGGCATATGGTCGAGAAGGGTTGTTTGGCGTATCTTGCTTATGTGCGGGACACCACCGCCGAGTTTCCGACGATTGATTCAGTGCCAGTTGTTCGAGAGTTTGCAGATGTCTTTCCTTCAGACCTTCCGAGCATGCCTTCGGATCGAGATATCGATTTTTGTATTGATGTAGCTCTAGGCACTCAGCCTATTTCTATTCCCCCGTACCGTATGGCTCCGAAGGAGTTGAAGGATAAGCTTGAGGAGTTGTTGGCTAAGGGGTTTATCAGGTCGAGTGTATCACTGTGGGGTGCTCCAGTTCTATTTGTAAAGAATAAAGATGGGTCTATGCGGATGTGCATTGATTACCGCCAGTTGAACAAGGTAACTATTAAGAACAAGTATCAATTGTCGCGCATCGATGATTTGTTTGACCAGTTACAGGGTGCCAGGGGATTTTCTAAAATTGACTTGAGATCGGGGTATCATCAGCTGAAGATTCGGGCTTTGGATGTTCCGAAGACTGCTTTTCGTACGAGATATGGCCATTACGAGCTCTTGGTGATGTCCTTTGGCTTGACTGATGCCCCGGCAGCATTTATGGACTTGATGAACAGGGTGTTCAAGCCGTATATTGATTCCTTTTTCATCGTCTTCATTGATGACATTTTGATTTACTCACGTAGCCTGGGAGAGCACGAGCAGCATTTGAGAGTTGTGCTCCAGACCTTGCGAGAACAGAAGCTATATGCTAAGTTCTCCAAGTGTGAGTTTTGGTTGGATTCCGTGGCATTCTTGGGACATGTGGTATCTGGAGAGGGTATCAAGGTTGATCCTAAGAAGATTGAGGCAGTTCAGAGTTGGCCACGTCCTACTTCAGCGAAAGAGATCAGGAGCTTCTTGGGTCTAGCAGGCTACTACAGGCGATTTGTGGAGGGCTTTTCATCCATTGCAGCCCCATTGACTAGATTGACTCAGAAGAATGCTCCATTTCAGTGGTCTGATGAGTGTGAGGCGAGCTTTCAGAATCTCAAGACTACATTGACTTCGGCACCAGTTCTAGTATTGCCTTCCGATTCGGGGATGTATACGGTGTATTGCGACACTTCACGCGTTGGCTTGGGGTGTGTGTTGATGCAGGAAGGGAGAGTTATTGCTTATGCTTCGCGCCAGCTGAAGGTGCATGAGAAGAATTACCCTGTGCAGGATTTGGAGTTGGCGGCGATAGTTCATGCTCTTACGATTTGGAGGCATTACTTATATGGGGTGTCTTGTGAGGTTTATACAGACCACCGCAGCTTGCAGCACTTGTTCAAACAGAGGAATCTTAAGTTGAGGTAGCGTAGGTGGCTTGAGTTACTAAAGGATTATGACATCACCATTATTTATCATCCGGGCAAGGCGAATGTGGTAGCAGATGCTTTGAGTAGGAAGGCGGAGAGTATGGCTAGCTTGGCTTATATTGCAGCTGATGAGAGACCTCTAGCCTTGGACATTCAGTCCTTGACCAATCGCTTGGTGAGATTAGATCTTTCAGCGCCTCGTCGAGTTCTAGCTTATATGGTTGCTCAGCATTCATTATTGGGAGAGATCAAGGCTCGACAGTATGATGATCTGTGTTTGGCAGAACTATGGGAGACAGTGGTCCAGGGTGGTGCCAAGGAGGTTACTATTGGCGAGGATGGTGTTCTGAGACTTCAGCGTCGATTGTGTGTTCCTAATGTTGATGGCTTGAGGTAGAGGATTCTAGAGGAGGCACACAGTTCGCGGTATTGTGTTCATCCTGGTGCTACGAAGATGTATCTTGATTTGAAGCAGCATTTCTGGTGGAAACGGATGAAGAGGGACATTGTGGAGTATGTGGCTAGGTGTCTTAATTGCCAGCAGGTTAAATATGAGCACCAGAGGCCAGGGGGCCTACTTCAGCAGATGCCTATTCCTGAGTGGAAGTGGGAGCGCATTACTATGGACTTCGTGGTTGGATTGCCTTGGACGTTGCGGAAGGTTGATGCAGTTTGGGTTATTGTGGATAGATTGACCAAATCGGCACATTTCATTCCTGTAGCTACTACTTATAATTCTGAGAGGCTAGCCCAGATCTACATTCGAGAGATAGTCCGGTTGCACGGTGTACCGGTGTCCATTATATCAGATCGAGGTCCTCAGTTCACCTCGCACTTCTGGAGAGCATTGCACAGAGACATGGGTACTCAGATTGATCTCAACACAGCATTTCATTCACAGACTGATGGTCAGTCAGAGCGTACAGTTCAGATATTGGAGGACATGCTCCGAGCATGTGTTCTTGACTTCGGAGGCCAGTGGGACCAGTTCTTGCCTTTGGCCGAGTTTGCTTACAATAATAGTTATCAGTCCAGCATCGAGATGGCTCCATTTGAGGCTTTATATGGTCGGGCGATGTCTTCTCCTATCGGGTGGTTTGAGCATGGTGAAGCTAAGTTATGTGGTATAAACCTAGTGAGAGATGCCTTAGAGAAGGTGGAGTTAATTCAAGAGAGGCTCCGCACAGCACATTCCAGACAGAAGAGCTACGCGGATCAGAGGGCACGTGATGTGTCATTTATGGAGGGAGATAAGGTTCTGCTGAAGGTTTCGCCGATGAAGGGTGTTATGAGATTCGGGAAGAAGGGCAAACTGAGCCCGAGGTTCATAGGTCCTTTAGAGGTATTGAGGCGGGTTGGAGAGGTTGCTTATGAGCTTGCCTTACCTCCCAGCTTATCGGGAGTCCATCCGGTATTCCACGTATACATGCTCCGGAGATACGACACTGATTTCTCTCACGTTGTTGATTTCAGTACTATTCAGTTGAATGAGAGGTTGGGGTACGAGGAGGAGCCAGTTGCTATTATTGATAGACAGGACCACCAGTTGAGATCTAAGAAAATTTTTGCTGTAAAGGTCCAGTGCCGGGGCCATCCGGTCGATTAGGAGACTTGGGAGTCCGAGGAGGACATGCGGAGCAGATACCCACACTTATTCAGCACTTCAGGTATGATTCTAGACCCGTTCGAGAATAAACATTTGTTTAAGAGGTGGAGAATGTAACAACCCGATCGGTCGTTTTGTGTATTCGCACCCCGTTCCCCTAAATAAGACTTCCCGTAGCAGCTTATCGTGATTTGTGACTTGCGGGGACGGATGGTTCGGGATTTGGAAGTGTTTGGAATAGTATAGGAACACTTGGTTCCTTAAGGTTGGCTTTTAATGCCAAGTTTGACTTCGGTCAATATTTTGAGTAAACGATCTCGGAATCGAGTTTCTATGATTCCAGCAGCTTCGTATGATGATTTCGGACTTGTACGTATGTCCGGAATGGGTTTTGGATGACCCGGGAGCGTTTGACTCCAAATAGCGAAATAGAGTTTCCTTAAGTTTGAAATTTGGTTTGGAACGTGATTTTATGTTATCGAGGTCCGAACGGAATTTCGAGATCGGAAATAGTTCTGTTATGTAATTCATGACTTGCATGCAAAATTTGGTGTCATTCCGAGTGGTATAGGTCGGTTCGGCGCATTGAAACGGAATTCAAGAACTTAGAAATTCTTAAGTTGGATTCTATGGGTTTCGAGGGGTGATATTGCGATTTAGCGTTGTTTTGGGTGTTCCGAAGGCTCGAGCGAGTCCGTATTATGATTAGGACTTGTTGGTATAATTGCACGGGGGCTCGGGTAGGCCCAAGTGCCTCCCGGACATCAAGCGAGGCTAAAACCCAACAGCTTCAACTGCTGGTGCACCAGATCTGGTGTGACTGCAGGTGCGGTTGCCCAGATCGCAGGTGCGATACCGCCCCTGCGGTCAAGCCATCGCAGGTGCGACCCTAGGGGAGTTGTCCCAAAACCGCAGGTGCAGGCCTTCTCCCGCAGGTGCGGACCTGCCTGTGCGGGATTTCTTCCGCAGGTGCGGCCACAGGCCTCCTTGGCCATTTCCGCAGGTGCGACCATTTGGTCGCTGGTGCGGTCCTCGAGCCGCAGGTGAGAGATCACTGGAGGTAGTGATCTCAGTTAATATGGGATTTGGTCATTTTTCACCATTTCTTCTCCTCCATTGGCGTTTTTGAGAGCTTTCAAGGGGGTATTCGGCCTAGCTACTAAGAGGTAAGTAATTTCCATTTAAA
>ML297080.1:21582-86019 GCA_005239495.1 Nicotiana undulata | reverse complement strand
ATGCTATGAAATACAGTTATTGGAGTATAGTATCGTCCCTAAGTGGATCAGGAAAATCACTTCCGATATTCCCTGATGAGATGTGAGCCCTAGTGATGATATATTACATAAGAGGTTTCAAGTTATCAACGGTAGATTATAGATCAACATTAAGGTGAATCAACAATAGATGGATGAAAGTTACAAAGTATGAGATGAGATTAGGCTGTCATTATTAGATGAACAGTAATAAGGAAGCATTAAATGGCTTAGTTTAATACATATAGGATATACAGTGAGAGAGTAACCTGGAGTTGGGTGGAAGGCCTCGATAATAATAAACCAAAGTAAGAGTTATAGTACAGTATGACCTACCTAGTTGTGGTAAAGCCATAAGCATAGATAACCGAGGCCATGAAACAAGATATAGAAATAATCGTAAGTTCAACAAAGTACCACGCAAAGAACTTTAGTACACCTATAGATGCCTAGAGGGATAGCTTGTCGAGTTCTGTATATGTTCCCAAAGAGAGGCCTAGAGATTGGATAAAAGCTGGAGGAAAAAGGGAGATAAGAGTCGCATTGGCGCACATTCAAGGTTAGAATCATCTAGGCTACATGAAAGAAGGTAGAAACAATTACGAGATTGGAAGAATTTCAACCACAAGTCGTGTAGGGAGAAAGAGGCCTAAAGGGGGGAATGCCCTAGCCTTTTGATTTATTCACCGAACAACTCCCTAGATGGAAAAGAAAATACTAAAGTATTCGTAAGAGCTATTGCTTAAGATATGGAAAAGTGAATTAATCAACATTCGAGGATGAATGTTCCAAAGGGGGGAATGATGTTACACCCCATGTTTTCGTACGTGAGAGTACATCGTATGTCAATTGATGTAAGCTCAGAAATAAGATTATGTCTGGAAGCACATAAAGTAAGTTAATCATGTTACCTTGGAGGTTACAAATATTTAATATCATGAATAACTAGTACCAAGAGGGTTGGAAAGCTTAGAAGCTAAACCAATTTAAGAAAATAAGTTTCGTCGAAAGTCGATGAGTTTGGAATGTTATAACATGTACTTTAGGGTGAGACTATGGTTCATTACATGATAATGAGGTTATGCTATGATTTAATTTTTATCATATGATAGTTGTGTTCTATGTTTTGAAGTCAAGCAAGTTGTAGAACAAAAGTTGGCAAAGGTCTTCACAAGTTACACTCATAATGTGCTGACAATTAGGTCAAATGTAACTGAGATTTTCTCCCAATGTACTTAGAATTATTGGATAATCTAACAACCAAATTGAATATCTATGAGTCTAGTTTCCAACGCATTAAACCTTTCATCGATACGACATAGGAGTAGAGAGATATTTACAGTTTTGCGAGATTGCGCAGACATCATAAGTGACAAGTAGGTGGATCACCAGAGCTTTTTGAGAAATACATTTAATGTTTTATATGAGGTCTTATTGGGACATATTATATACCAAATT
This sequence comes from Nicotiana undulata, assembly GCA_005239495.1. Classification (NCBI taxonomy): domain Eukaryota; kingdom Viridiplantae; phylum Streptophyta; class Magnoliopsida; order Solanales; family Solanaceae; genus Nicotiana; species Nicotiana undulata. The sequence continues at coordinate 84,543 of ML297080.1, read as the reverse complement.
AAAGGTCTTGGAACGTAGTTTCCAACTCTCTTAACCTTTCATTCATACGACATCCGGATAAAAAGATATAAGCGTCAGAAGATGGACCAATCCTAGGGTGCCAAGCTAGCACCTCTTTGACTTTTTCTAAGTTGATATATATAAGTCTTAGGTCGGATTTCTATTCATTTTTAAGCATAACAAGACCATATAACACCCATAAACATATCCCTAAGCTCTCTTCTAGGTTTTCAAATAAGCTTATCATCCCGGGCATTAAATCGAGAAGTGATAACATCAAAACGATCCCTACGACGTAAGTGTCATTATACCGACTCTCCTTTTTCTTTGTAGTTAGAGTTTTGGAAGATACTTCATAGTTAAGAAACTTCTAATATCTGTATTTAAGTTTTTAAATATCAAGTAAGGATGATAAATTTGTTCCCTAATAGTTAGAACTCACGAGACGGTGATCAGAAGTCGTGAGTTCGAGTTGTTTGGCTTGTTGCGGACTGTTTTGTATTGCTGTTGGGATGCGTATTTTACTACTATTTTTTGGAGTTTTGGAGGAGGAAGGGTGTGGATAAATACCATATATATGTAAGGTTGTGAGCTGGTCGTTCGTTGTAATATTTCTGGGTCGTTTGACACAACTACGGTGGTCGTCTTATGTATGATCTGATTAGGTTGTGTGTGGACTGTTTTGGGAGGATCAATATGATTATTGTTGATGTTGTTTGGTGGATTTTTTGAATTGTGTGAAGTCATATATATAGGGGAGGTGTTGTCCGTTTCATCATAAAATAGGTTGTGGTCGATACATAATAGTTATGACGCTTAAACGATAATGATAGTGTCGTTTCTCTTATTGTAGATTAAGGAGTTGTGACATTTGCGTAGATTGAGATTGGGGCAGTATATATAAGGTGTGTTAGGCTATCCATTTCCTTATTTTGCACGACTCTGACTGTACATAATGCAATGAATGAGCTTCCAAAGATACTCTACTCTTAGAAGCTAGCAGTACTTACATTGTTTCCCCTCTTATGGAACAATTGATGTTGAGTTTGCTTCTCTTATTCTTATGTTATCAATGTTGTTGGTACTTCCTGATTCTTATAAAATTCTTGATGAAGAGTTAATCCTAATAACGTGTACGGAGAATATCGACCTTACGTCACTCCGAAAGGTTCAGAATATGATTCCAATGAGTCTTACATGCATTATATATATATACATAATCTACCGAGTCGTGCTATAGTCGGTCGGGTATGGCACCTATTGTGCAACCACTGATCAGTTGGGATTACCGAGCTCCACGTGGCCGGGTACGTTTTACCGAGCCTATTACGGTCGGGTACGATATGATGATGATGATGCCCACAGAGGCATATGTTTTAAAGGTTTATGTATATATATGTATGTATCACACATTTCATGTCAGTAGACTTCATAGGTACCCAGATGTTACAGGTTGTATATTCTTTATCCCCGTTTACATTACTGTTTTTACTTATGCTTTCCTGCCTTACATACTCAGTACTTTATTCATATTGACGCCCTTTTTATTTGTGGAAGCTGCATGTCATGCTACAGGTCCTGATAGACAGGTAGACACAGCTCCCCCACCACAGTAGGCTTTCCAGTTCAGCGGTTATAGGCGAGATCCCCTCTCCGGACTTGTCGTGGTCTTGGTATGCATTTTTGTTATAGATATTATGGGTATGTCGGGGCCTTGTTCCGGCTATGCTGCATTACTTATGCTCCTTTAGAGGCTCATAGACAAGTGTCGGCTTATGTATAGTTTGGTATGCCTTGTCGGATGATTTTTGTTATATGGTCCCTCATGGAAGCATGGTAGTTCCTAACTTACATGTAGTTTCTTGGCAATATTATTATCCCATGTTATGCATGTTCATTCCATTATCTTTCATTATTTGGTGTTAATAATCCATATCTACCACTTATATTGATCTCGTCGGCCCTTAAAGATAATAAGAAGGTTAGATAAAATATACGTTGGTGCTCGGCAAGTATTGCCTGTGTGCTAGTCATGATCCTCCAGTTTGTGTCGTGACAATGATGGTGTGTTTTGAGCATAAAGGTGGAAGTTTTGACCATGCAGGTGAATCCTTTATGTCTTGTTATGCATTCTATATACTTCAATGTTGAATTCTAACATGTTGCTTGATGCCTTTATTATATGTTGATGAGTTATTAGTCAAGATTGAATTATCCATGTTGAGTTGATATCTCTTGATATGGTATTTAATGATATTGCATTTATAGTTGTATTCTAGTTGCAGATTATTTTAAACTGCACATGTTTGTTTGATTAGTGAGTATCACGTGACCTGAACCTCGTCATTACTTCACCAAAATTCGTCTTGATACTTACTGAGTATACTTTATCACGTACTCATACTACGCTTCTACACATTTTGTGCAGATCCGGGCGTTGGCAGTAGCAGACTTCAGGAGTGAGGCACGTAGCTGACAAAGAGGATTAAAGGTAGTGTTGCATGATCGCCGCAGACCCTTGGAGTCCCATTCCTCTATATTTTATATTGTTATTTATACATTCAGACAGTATTGTACTATTGAGATATTTTATTGTATTCAGCTTTAGAGCTCATAACTCCGTCCTACCTTGTTTTGCGGGATTTGATGTTGTGGTTTCTACATATATTATATGTTGTTGAAGATTCATTCCGCTATTTATACTATTTCAGTCATATCATATCATGTTTGTTGGATTAGATCTATTTTGCATGTTGGCTTACCTAGTCTTGGAGATTAGGTGTCATCACGACCTTCCTTTTGATAATGTGATTACCAAGGCTGGAAAACATATGACTTCTAGATGTAACTGTTGCTCAAGCCCTAAAAATGAAACCATGCAATATGTTTATATGAAAGGTAATGTAGTTGATATATGGAAACTTATTGGTTCTCCGTTGGGAATAAAATATTAGCAAATCCTTATTAGATAGTACATGTTTAATACTGGGTGGCAAGTGAGTCTCTTAATACTATTCATAAGCTGGTACAACAATTCACTTTTGTAATAATCTGTTGGGTAATTTGGAAGGCAAGATGTTCATGCAAGTATGGTACTCAAAAGAAATTTAGTCATTTCAAAATGGAGCAACAAGTTTGTTGTACTGTTGCAAAAGTAAATGCTAAAGCTTTCCCTAACTGCAAGCTATCTCTTCCTTGGATTTCCTTATCTGTTAGAATGGTGAAGATGTATCCAATTTTAAAAATCAAACGAAGGTTCATTTAAGTTGGGTACAAATGGAAGTTTTACTAAGGTAATGAAAAGGCTGGAATAGTGGAATGGGTGAAGTGCTTAGAAATGACAATAAAGATCTCATCATGGCCTTTTCCTTTACAATTCAATATAGCAGTAACTCAATAACAACTTTGCAAAAAAGGCCCATGCAGCCTGGTTTTGGAGGAAACTAATGTATTCAAAATGGACAGAAATTTCACCACTGAACTAGATTCTCTGATTGATATCAAGGACAACAAATACAAGATGAATAAGATAATTGACGAAACTTCACATGCTAATGTTAATATAATCTGAATGCCCTACAACCGATTTGTATATGTTGTACGGTCTTATTTACTGTACTAGAATTGGACTGTACAGTCTTACTGAAAACCTCATTGCATACAATGTTGAGTACTTTTTGTATTTTTATAAAGTTGCCCAGACAGCCGTCTAGGTTGTGTTATATTCAAATAAAAGCACAAGATGGGGACTAGACCTTACCTGAAAAAATACAACAACGGTGATACCATCACCCCAAAAACAGGAAGATGAGGTTCATATATATACACCCTCCTTCTTGAGAACCTATGAACAAATTAGCTAACAAGGAAATTAAATTTTTCATACTTTGTCCTTATACTAGGAAGCTACCATCTATCTTGGAGGAAAGGTCCTTTTGCATTGTTGGGCATTTGTTGGAATGAATGAAACAATCTCCCCTGATTTGTGGTGGTAGCCAATTTAGCACGACAATTTGCTACCTGATTACCTTCTCTGAAGCAGTGCTTGACAGTAACTGTAGCTTGTTTAACAATGTAGGAAGCTCTGTCAATCACCATCTTTATCTTCACATATTGGTGTCTCCTTCTACGAGCATATCTGCTACGGCCATTGAGTCGAGTTCCCTCAAAAATCAACTACTTTAGCCTCTGTCATGGTATTACTATCACAACTGGTAGGAATAGAAAATGCCATAATAAGATCTCGTGGTTGTCCATGACCATCCCTCCAATGCCAGCTTTTCCACTTTCCTTGCTAAAACTACCCTCCGTATTAACTTTGACAGTTCCGAGTAGAAGGGGTTCCATGTAACTTGCATCCATTTTTGGGATGGTCAGAGTCTCTCAATTTTATCACATAATAAGGGCCATTCCATCCGAGTGTAGTCACCGGGAATAGAGTTAGAGATAGCTGCTTTTAAGTCCCAAATGCTTTAATGTCTCATAGTGTTCAACTGAAACTTCTTCTGTTTTCCATATCTGCACGCATTTCTTTGTTACCAAAGTTCCCAACATATGATCGTGGGAGCTATCTGTAGAATTTGATTATGTACTTTATTGTTGGCACTTGTCTCCCACCATCTCTTGAAGGTAGCAATAACAGGTTCATGTTGGTGTTTGATTCCAAGTGCATTCCCAATGGTATTCCATATGAAGTTGGCAGCTTCATTATTGTTGAAGACATGTTGCACTGTTTCTACCTGCATAGAAGAACAACTGGAAATGATATTAGTACCAAATCGGCAAATAACATCATCAAATGGCAACCTAGTTTTAAAAATTCTTCAGGTTATAAAAGACATTTTGAAGGGGATAAATTATGACAAATTTTGTTTATAAACTCATTCTTTTTCTTTTTGAATCTAATAGAGTGTCATGATGAGTTAGAAGAAAAGTCTACATCATTAGAAATAATCGGAACGGGGAAGTAGTCTTCATTTGGATCCCCAATTTCCAAGTGAGCAATACTATCGGTAATATGAGCAGGGAGAAATTCATTGTGTTTGCCAATATTTCATTCTCTATTATCCAAGAACTGTTTCACTTGTACTCTAGTAGACCTCCCACCTCCTTGTAAAATATTGTCTAAAGCACCTTTTCCAGTCCAGTTGTCCCACTAGAAGCTACAATTACCTTTCTGAACTTCCCATCTTATGTTACTCACCGCTTTGTTCCTGATTTTGAGCATGTTTCTCCAAATATGAGAATCAATTGGATTTAGCATTTTGTTCACCAGATGAGCTCTTTTGCAATATTTGCTCTTGAGAAAGTTGGCCTAGAGGTAAGGTTGAGTTCTGAATCTCCACCACCTTTTAATGCTAAGTGTAATGATATCCTCCATTTTTTTGACACCAGCTCCTCCATCATCTTTAGGGAGACAAAGGTTGTTCCATGAAGACCAATGATATTATTTTTACCTTCGTTGGTGCCCCAGAAGAAGTTCGCAAAGTGTTTCTCCATGAGCTTGGTAATTCCTTTAAGAGGGTTAGCAGAACATGTTTGATCAAAACCATTCTCCCCCCAGAAGACAACATATTGGCTTGTCATCCATTGAGTTTTTTGATAATTTTGGAGAGCATACCATCAAAGAGATTGCTAGTCTTCCTCCCATAGTATATAGGGCATCCCAGATAAGAGAAAGGGAAGGATTTATCCATATAACCAGTAGCATTTCTAATTCTATTGATTCTTGTGGCACAAGTCTGAGGGGATGTAACAAATAAACTCTTGTCATTGTTAACTTTCTGCCTAGAAACCTTTTCATACCTGTCAATAACCTTTTTGATAAGCTTGATAGTCATGTTGTTGCCTCCACAGAATATAACAATATTATCAGCATAAGCTAAATGGTTGATTATTGGACCTCTTTGATCCATGCTAAAAGAAGTGAAGCTAATAAAGTCATTCAGCTCATTGAGAGATCTGGAAAGAACCTCAGCTCCGATAATAAACAATGAAGGGGATAAAGGATCTCCTTGTTTGAGGCCCTGAGTAGATGTGAAAAAACCAGTTATGGCCCCATTGATGATGATTGAGTACTAGATACATTGTAGAAGCCCCCAAATAAGGTCAATCCAATTTTCAGAGAAGCCAAATTTCCTCATTACTACCATCAGGAAAGTCCAGGAAATTCTGTCATAGGCTTTTTCCATGTCGAGTTTTATAATAACATTGCCTCCTCTGTTCTTCTTGTTCACACCTTGAGCAATCTCCTAGGCAAGCAAAATGTTTTCAGTGATCAATCTATATTTAACAAAGCCACTCTGATTCTCTTATATAAGCTTCCCTAGGATAGGATTCAGTCTTCTGGAAAGGATCTTGGAGATAATCTTGGCCGTAAAGTTACTCAAACTAATAGGTCTCAAATCCGAGAAACTACTAAGAGAGTCTGTTTTAGGAATAATAACTAGGCAAGTATGAGAAAAAACTTAGTAATCCTCCTAACATTGAAGACATCTTGAACAAAATCAGTAATATCCTCCTTAATGATATCCCAAAAGGTTTGGAAGAATTTCCCATTATATCCATCCGGCCCAGCAGCACTAGTAGGACTCATGTTGAATACAACATCTCTAATCTCTTTAGTGTCAGGAATGGCAGTGAGGTTTTCATTTTCATCATCATTTACACATTGAGGGATACGATTGACGATATTATGATCATTGAAGTGCTGATTGATGTTAAAGAACTGTTGGAAACGGTGGACAGCTGCTTTGCCAATGTTAGAATCCCCCTCAATCCAGTGGCCTATGTGGTCTTTAATTTTGAGAATTTGAAGCCTTCTCCTTCTATCTCCGATGGTGCTATGAAAGTATTTAGTGTCAGCATTACCTTCTTTGAACTAGTTCACCCTAGCTTTCTGCCTGAGAATGTCATCCTGCATCCCCATCCACCGAATGTTTTTTGCTTGGCCTTTATTCAGTTTAGTCCTAGAGGTGTCATTATTGTTAATAAGATCACTCTGCTCAAGGTCTTTCATTTTGTTTTCCCAATATTGAACTTTATCAAAAACATTGCTATTGTCTTTTTTAGACCATTGAGTCAACCTTCTGCTAAGCATTTTAAGTTTTTGTTGAAGTCTCCACAAAGGATTTCCATTAACTTGATTCTTCTAAACTTATTTAACTACCTGCAAAAAAGATGGTTGGTTAGTCCATAAATTTAAAAACTTGAAATATTTAGGCCCTCGTTGGTTAGAATCATGGTATTAAATTAGAATAGGTCTATGATCAGATCCAATTCTAGCCAAGTGATTGATTGTATTGTTTTTAAAAACATGGGACCGCTGATCATTGATAAACATTCTATCCTGCCTCTTCCATATTCTTCTTCTTGGTTTCGAATTGTTACACCATGTGTATTTTGGCCCAACAAAACCCAAGTCCATCATTCCACAGGTATCCATGCAAGAACAGAATTCAAGACTTTTACTCATTCTATGAGGTCTGCCACCTTTTTCCTCATCTGGGTCTAGGATTACATTGAAGTAACCCCCAATGCACCATGTACCATTCACTTGTAGATTAGTTAACTCTAAGATACTCCAGAGATCTCTCCTTTCTTCAGGAATGCATTTAACATACGCTGATGTGATATAGAGATCATTGTTAGCAGCCCTATAATGCAATTTGATAGTAAGTTGTTGCTCGTGATTGTTCAATATAGTGTTCATGTTGTTGCCTGACCACATGATCCAAATCTGACCATTTGTATTAGAGACACAATGTTGATAGCCAAGGAATCTCCTGCACCTTTCAATTTGATTGATACTGGCAAAAGGTTCCATAATGGCAACAAGTTCCACCTTATAGATGGTAATCAACATTTTTAACCTTGGCAAGGCTTTGTTGGTATTAACTCCCCTAATGTTCCAAAATATTGCACTTATTATGTAAATAGTATTCAAAGCAGTATGAGTGTCCTCCTTTAGGAGGTGTAGTGTCTTTGTTTTTGTTCTTTCTTCCTTTTTTTCTTCCGCTTTTCTTTACCTCCTATGACCTGAAAGGATCCTTCCTTCGAATCTGTTTGGAGTTGGTCTTCTGGAATCATAATTGTCACCCTATTAGGGGAGGTCACTTCAATTTGTTGGCTTGTAACATATTTGTCTTGTTTTGGTTTGGGTTCTATATTGAGATCAACTACCACATCAATCCTAGGAAGATTTCTAATCTCTGAAGGAACACTGGTTGATTCATTGACATAATCTCTTATGGTAAGAGCTTTCTTTCCTTCTTGTCTGTTTTCTTGATCTCCATTTTCATTTTGATCATCATTTTCTTGTATAGATTCCTATTAATTTTCTTTGGTTTCTCTGTTATTGACAGTTTCATTGTGATCCTGACTGCTTGGGTTTTTACCAGAAGTATCCTAATTATTGGCATCCCCAAAGTGATACCATTTTCTAATGTTACTCGACTACCTCTGTTCATTCTTAGCATTCAAATTTTGAAAAGCCAATGTGATCTCTTTGTTGTTCTTCTTACCCATATTTGTGACATCAGACAAATTGAGCATAGGTTTGAAGATAACTTTAGATTTCTTCTTGGGAAATTTTCTCTGTTTGCGCTTCTTAACTTTTCTGCTGGATCTATCTTTGATATTGCTTGAAGGCTTTTGATGGTGATTCTCCAGTTCATTACCACTCTTTTGTTCCACTTGATTATGTATCATATTGTCACTATTCTGATCATTATTTATAACACTGCCATTTTCAGAAGCATCCTATTTGTTATCTTCTTTTGTTTCATCATTCTGATTTGCCACAGTATTTTGAGCTTCCAATTCTGTGTTTTCAACAGCTTTCTTCTTTTCTAAAGCTCTACAGTTGATCATATTGTATCCTAGCTTTCGTCAAAATTTGCAGTATTTAGGCACGCCTTCGAATTCTATTTTTTTGTACAAAACCTTTTTGAGGAGCATTGTCATATGTATGTCCAACATATACATTATTTGGCTGGTCTTTAAGTAGGTCTATTTCGACTCTGACTTTAGCCATGCTAGGCCTTGTTCTTCCTCTAGTAGCCAAATCTATTTCAAGGGGAGTACCAATTGCACTCACCACTTGTTTAACATAGTTCCATGTGTGCATATGAAAAGGTAAACCAGGAAGGAGGACCCATACCGGAGCAATATGCAGATCCCTTTCAGGCTTGAAATCAGGGGACCATTTTTGAAGCCACATTTGTTGCCCTTCAATTTCAATCACCCTTTTAAACCAAACTGAGTTAAAGTCTTCTTCATTGGTGAAATCAAGGAAGACATTATAGTTTTCATAAACCTCAATCTTGACAGAGCCCTTAATTCAGATTAACTCTTTGAATTTTGACCTAATTTTATCAATTTGTGGCCTTGGTTGAGGAATCGCCCAACAATTGTGAGCTTGCATTCTTCTGCCATAACACCATAATAATTCGTTGTTTTGAAGAGAACCGGCGGCATCCCATTATGAGAGGTGTGAGTAGCTATGACTGAGTCTCTTCCATGGCGATTTGTGGGAGTTGGAGCATTCGAGGTGGAGATTACTTTGGTAGCATAGGACAGTTTTGTATCAATTAGTTCAGAAGGTTGGTTCGGCGTTGAATTTGGAGTCGATTGACCTTCCATACGCGTCGGAGCGGCGTCATCCGGCGGGTCCATCGGTGGGCACGTGTAGGGAACGTTGGTTAGAATATAGTCGTTGTTGTTCTGATTTAGAGAGAGAAGAGAGAGAAAAGAGAAAAATGAAGTAAAAATTGGTTACGAGTACTTTGATAGGATGTACAGGGCGGATCTAATGCATTGGTTACGAGTTAAAATGGACCCAATAGTTTTTTTATAGAACCTTTTTTTATATTAAGAAATTCAGTAAATATCTATAAATAGTTAATTGTGAACTCAATTATCATTGTATATTAATTTGAGGTTATTGTAGGAATTTATAAACTACAAATCCTAGATTCGTCTCTAACAATTTACTTGCGGTACATAGGCACGTGTCTACGGTATAGTGAAAGTATATTTTGAGTTTTAGTTATATATTAAGAATAAGTTGAGAACATAGAGTCAAATGTTGATTCATATCGTGTGGTCAGTCATTGTGATGCGTTGACCCTGTCACCAGATAACTGTGATTAAACAAGTTCGATGAGTTGGTCGATGCATTAAATACATGTTAACAACCCTTTGGGTGTGTGGCATATTAATATCATCATACTTGTAAAACTAACTAGGGTTTAGAGATTTCTTATCAAAGGATCACCTAAACAAATCGATCGATGCTTGCTGCTATTGTTTTTGTTTTTCCGTTTCCGGGTAGTAACTAATTTGTACATATTTAATATCAATAGGCTCTCAACTTTAAAATTAAAGAAAGGCAATTGGGTTGTCATTTTCTTGTACTTTATGATACAAAGTAATATGAGTAAGTTATCATAAACCTAAAGCAAAGAAGAACCACTTGTATATCAACATACATGGAATTCAATACAAATGTACATGTAATTCATTTAAAAAATATGTCACTAGTACTTGTACTAGTCCTAGTCCTCGGTAATAGCTAGCTTGTTTTTGATGATCTCCTCCTTTAAGTTAAAGATTGAAGACGGGGGAGGCAATACTTATCAACTGCAACATAATCAATCGAGCCATTTTCAAGAAAAGTGTCCACTCATTACCCACTTTCTCTCAAAGACCACATATCTTTTACACCTACATCATCTCCCACTAAACATAGCAGCATTTGGTGGTCAATGGTTCAAACTCCACCTATATAAAAAAAATAAAAGGAGTTCTTTTCTTTTTCCAAGAAAAGATTTTACGTAGAGAAAAAGAAAACCCTCTCTTATTTCTCTCTCTTTAATTATTAAGTTCATGACAGCAAAGATTCTTGTTGCTTGAAGAATGGGTACTACATTGCATATACATAACATAATTTGTTTAAAATGGATAAGGGGAATCTGAGAGGGGAAGTGAGACACAAGAGTTAGTGCAACCATGAATAAGCTAGACTGTTTTTTGGTTTCCATATCTAATATAATTAAACTCTTATTATCAATAAATCTTCTTGGTATAGCTTTTTACTTTTTGTTTTGTGTATAAAAGGGCACACTTCCTATATTTTGCATACCCCATCCTAAAACAAACCCCTTCATTCTTTGTGTGTAGAAAGAAGAGAAGGAGAGAAATGGCAGACCAAATGTTTGGTGGGTCATTTGGCTCATTCCTCAACAAGGTGAAGCCTTACTTAGCTATGGTTTCCTTGCAGTTTGGTTACGCAGGGATGTATATTGTTACAATGATGTGCTTCAAAAGAGGAATGAGTCACTGGATTCTTGTTGTCTATCGCCATGCATTTGCCACCCTTGCTGTTGCACCCTTTGCCATTGTTCTTGAAAGGTAAAATATTTATCCTATTCTCTTTTCCTTGTAGTTCCTTACTCGATCGGTAGAAACCTCTCTTATTCGGTCACCAAGAAATCGGACGAGATTTTCCCCCCTTTCATTGCCTGCATATATGATCACTTCATATGAATCAGGATCATCGTAGTTCTCATTTATATTCAGTATTGAAGTGTGTAACTACTTCTTTCAAAAGTTTAAGTACGCATGCAAAAGTTGTTGCCATGATATCATGTTGAAATTTTTTATAATTTAATCTAAAATCTTAAGTTGTTTGAGGGTGGTACAGGAAATTAGTATATCCTTATTTGAGAATTTATCATAATTTTTGACGTTTTCCATCTTGCTGAATAATCTGAATCGCACAATAGAATATAAGTTGCCTACAAGTATCTTACAGAATATTTTTCTTTTTGCTTTGTTTTGTCTTGTTTTGCAGGAAAATAAGGCCAAAGATGACACTCAGGGTCTTTATTAAAATATTGGCTCTTGGTTTTCTAGAGTATGTGATTCTTTTACACACTTTCTATTCGACTCAATTTACATGTGAACAAATTACTATAAATATATACTCCAGAATGTTTGTTCTCTCATAAAATTTAATTGTCTATTCAGTCATCCAAACGCATGAGATTCTGATGTCACTTTTTTCTTATTTATCTTTTACTTCATTTAATAGTTTTTCTTTTTCTGTTTTAGCCTCATACATCATGTATCAAAACTGAATGCAGAAATATTATAAGTTGTCCGACGTTTTCCTACAAGGTTACTCTTGCATGAAAGGGATTATATACGACAGTTAAATGTCCGATATTCACTATTGTTCTTTTTGTCAATTACTATTAAAGCATTTGGAAGGCAACTAAATAATTTAGCAGCTCTATATTGAGCTCCTACTCAATTATCTATATATATATATTCACCTGAATTCTTTCAAACAAATGCATGATTTAACAATCTATGACTTTGAGAATTGAGATATTTTCCATGTGCCGAAAGATTCTCAATTTTTTTCTTTCTTTTTTTATTTCCTTTGATATACGTGTTAATTAAGAGTAATATTAAAGAATGTTTAGTTAAAAGATAGATAGTAGCAAAACTTTTATAGCTTCACATCAACCGAAACCCTAACCTATGTTCCTACCCGACTAAAAATTACTACTTCTTCTTCTCTATTCCTGCTGGGCTTTCTACTTTATAAATTAATTTGTTATTACCTTCATTCACCCACTCTCTCCTATATTATCTTCTATATTGGCTAGAGCCCATATTGTCTTACACTTTTTATGTCAAGAGAAAAGATGCACTTAATCAATTAATTAATGATCACAACACATCCAACTGAATAAATTAAATACACGCTTGCAAAGTAACTTTCTAAAAGTCTGTTGTTTTTGTGGTCTTTATTTTATTAAAATTTTAATATGTTTGGATGATTGTGTTTCCACAGTTTTCATTCATCTTCTGAGGTTAGCTAGCTTTAATTAGTTGAAGGAAAACAATAAGCTAAGCAACTTCCTATATATATTAGAAATATCACTCATCATATTATTCTTTGACGTTAAACCTGACAAATAAATCCAATGAAGAACGTCTTTAATTAATTGAAGGAAAACAATAAGCTAAGCAACTTCCTATATATATTAGAAATATCACTCATCATATTATTCTTTGACGTTAAACCTGACAAATAAATCCAATGAAGAACGTCTTTAATTAATTGAAGGAAAACAATAAGCTAAGCAACTTCCTATATATATTAGAAATATCACTCATCATATTATTCTTTGACGTTAAACCTGACAAATAAATCCAATGAAGAACGTCAAAAAGTCCTCATTCCATATTAGAAAGCAAATTCATTAGTTCTATCTGTTTAATTTATTTGAAAAGTTTAAGCTACTAGAGATACAAAAATGTTTTAAGATAAGTGAGTGCAGTGTTATAGATTCTATTCGAGGAATCGACGCATTGATCAAGAAGAAAGCATCTACTATCAAAGTATATCAGAGCATACAATGATTCCGAAGACATATCATTTCACGTAATAAATTTTAATCCTTATATATGTTTGATGATATATAACTGTTGTTCTAAACGAAAGCTTTTTAATATATGGAATTTCAGGCCAGTTATTGATCAGAACTTGTACTATGTGGGACTGAAGAGCACAACTGCAACCTATGCATCTGCCTTTGTCAATCTTCTCCCTGCCGTCACCTTTATTCTTGCAGTTATTTTCAGGTACTCATTATTTTCCTTTTTTTCCTCATTTAAATAGTACTATACTCCATTAAAATCAAGAAAGTACCACACAAAAAAAAGAGTAAATAAAATGACATGGTGGATTTTGACACCTTTCTTTATCCCATAAAAGATACACTACTACTAGTTCATTACACAAGTATTAAATTATAAAAGTATGATCTCACCTAAACAAAGTTGCTGACTTGCTTCCCACTTGTAAAGCAATGATCTTAAAAAAGTTAGTGGTTGCTCCTGTAATATTGACATATAAGTTAAACTCCTAATTATTACTCCGTATTTGTCATTGTGCTAGCTATTATTAGTGGCTGAGATATAATCTTCACCAAAAGAATAAAAAAGCAAACAGCAAGACAGCTTAAGTAATTCATCATCTATTATATATATATATATATATATATATATATATATATATATATATATATATATTAAGAAAAATTAACTTCGCAGACGTAATGCAATTTTCTAGATGAAGGAGATTCGGATGAGTCTCCTTCCGCCCCCTAGCTCCACCTATAGCTACTATAGAACAAAATAATGTCAAAAAAATGAAAAACCATATTATATATATTGAAAAGAAATAGAAATTCATGAACAAAATTTCTTCCTCTTTTCATTTAACATAATCTTTTCTGGTTCTTTATGACTAGAATTGAGAAAGTAAACCTGAAGAAGAAATCAAGTATGGCAAAGGTGATAGGAACAGCAATAACGGTGGCGGGAGCAATGGTGATGACACTTTACAAAGGGCCAATGTTCAATTTGGTCCCACACTCTCGCGGCGGCAGCCACCCTGCAGCCGCCGCGGCCACCCCCGAGAACTGGGTCGCCGGAACCATTGAGCTCATCTCTTGCATTGTTGGTTGGTCCGGTTTCTTTATTGTTCAAGTAAGTTAGTATTTTCTATTTTCAGAAATACTAGAAAAATGAATATTTTACTCAGTTAAATATTTTAATTACGATTATTTATCTATATAATTGATCTAATTTTTTGCATATGTATACGTAGTCGATGACATTGAAGGAGTACCCAGCAGAGCTATCTCTGGCAGCATGGGTATGTGTGATGGGCATAGTGGAAGGAGGAATTGTTGCTCTTATAATGGAACGTGACTGGAATGCATGGAAAATTGGCTTCGATGCTAGGCTCCTTGCTGCTGCTTATTCTGTAAGTTTTTCCTTATTTGCTAAATTAATGTGAAACGTCCAATTCTCTTATTTAGTAAAAAAAAAAAAATATTACCACCAACAAGTGTGATTATATAATTTTGCTACTATATATTAGCGACTGATTAGGGCAAGCAATTTGTGTTTGGTCAGGGAATCGTTTGCTCAGGAATTGCATATTATGTGCAAAGTATAGTTAATAAAGTTAAAGGCCCAGTGTTCGTGACAGCCTTTAGCCCTTTAAGTATGGTCATCACTTCTGTTCTTGCTGCTGTTATCTTGGCTGAGTCAGTCCACCTTGGAAGGTAATTAACAAGGAGGTTTTTGTAGTTTAAAGGACAAAAAAGAAGTGTTGCTACTTTGTCAATTTAATTAATCTAATAATTTCCTGATTCATTTGACAAAAATTTCAGCTGCATTGGAGCAATTATCATAGTGATGGGACTTTACTCTGTGGTGTGGGGAAAGAGTAAGGAGGGGAAAGGAAATGAGACTGGAAAAGACCAAGAATTACCAGTTGTGGACATCAAAGAAAGGTCAACCATAGTTGACGATATTAGTGATGATGTTACCACTGTGAAATCAAAGGTTCCAGCTGAGAAGAAGGCTTCAATCTTCCAAGAGCTCTAGCATCCAAAAATGAAGCTGTCTTTGCAATTTTAATTTTTGACTTGTTGCAATGTTTAAATTTTCTAAGTGTTGCTTTGAAACAATGCACTAATGTTGTCAATTGTTCTTGATGGAAAAAAAATGTGTAATCTACTTTTTGTGTAAAAGTCAAGGAGTGGTCTCTCCATTTCGGAATGAAAAATGAAAATGTTCTAATTTACCCTTAAAATTAAATGGGTACTAAAAGCTTCTCGTTATTCAGCTTTTTATTCTTGAATTTCATCACTTGTTTCTCTTTTAATTTTTTCCTTTGACACGTTTGCTTTCATTAATATCTTATAATATACTCTCTCCGGTCCAAAATAAGTGATTTTTTAGCCGTTTTTACACATATTAAGAAATTCACTTTTTAACATTTATTAGCAATAAAATTGACTATATTAACCTTTACTATCTCTTCACTTAAACACTCTTAACACATACTCCAACATTATTTACTCCAAGAGCAATATAAGAATATTTTAAAATCTGAAAAAATCACTTATTTTGGACCTCAAAAAATAGGCCAAAAAATCAATTAATGTGGACGGGAGGGAGTAAAACTCTGGACACATTCTTTCCTGTCAATTTAACTACAAAATCTTTTATGCAACCTCTCAAATATAAACCTGACAATATGCTACATTGCCATAATTTGAGTATGTGTGTAAAGATCTAACGTTCGTATTTGCTTAACCCTAAAAAAAAAATTATAAATCCCTACCTTGTATATTATTATTGAATAAGATTGCACAGGAGGGGGACAAAAAACCTTACCTCCAATAATACAAGCAAAAAACGAATACAAAGGTGGAGGTGTGGACAAACAGGGATTGCCTTTCAAACAAATTAGCTCTCAAAAAATGGTACCCTGATCAAATAAGGATTCTTTATTCCCCGAGAATCCTTATATATTCAAAGACCTTAACCTATACCCTTTTATGGGATCTGATTCTAAATATTTAGTAAATCAGTCATATCCATAATATAACTTTCTCTAGCATCTCGAGGAAGTTCATTAGTAATTGTGAAGATTCTGGAGGAATCTTCAGTAGCACCAAATTTTGCCAAGGCATCAGCAGTCGTGTTAGCTTCCTTGAAGCAGTGAGAAACTTCAGCATTAAGATGTGCCATCTTGTCCCGAATACTAGTGATCCAGTACAGTGGCGGATTCAAGATTTTAAAGTCATGGGTGCTCGCTTATAAAAGTTTCGAAAGAAAGGAAAAATAAATTTAATGATGGGTGCTCTCTCAATACTTATCTAAATTTTTTTATAATTGTCTAGGTAAATCTACTAAGCACGTTCAAAGACAATGGGTGCTTAAGCACTCATATAGTTCCATGCAGATCCGCCAATGATCCAGTATTGCAACTTCCAGGAAGGTTTACTAGACCCTTTGATCATGTCACCCACTGTCTTAGAGTCCAATTTTAATATGATATTGTTGAAATTATTATCCATGCACCATTGCAATCAAATGTTTGTTGCTTGAATCTCAGCCATATTATTAGAGCAAAAGATCATGGAGACAGAGAAAGCCATAATCATAGAACCACTTTGATCCCTAAGTACTCATTATGCTCCAGCCTTGTTATCAGTGATCATGGAACTTTCATCCCTAATCAATTTGTATCTAGTTGAAAGAGGCTTTAACCAATAGACTGGGATACTGATCAGTCTAGGCTTGAACATTTCCACTATCTCAGAGAATTGATTCCAATTCGAGTTCAGAGGCAAGTGCTGATAATCTTTTTTAATAGCAATATTTAGGTTTAAAAAGATTTCATGAATGACTTTCTCAATGACACGTTCACATGGCCATACTTTGAAACACACCTTCTTTTCCATGGTTCCCAGCAAACTAGAGAGGGGATAAGCTTTAGAGCGAGGTTAAGCATAGTATTGCCAGTATTCTGACTCCACCAGCTCCACATGGGATTCTTAAAATGACAAACATTATACCTGACTCCAAAATAGTTAGTATAAAAAGGTCCACGCCCTTGTAGCAAATTAGCTTTGAACAAATAGATGAAAGGATGATTCGTTGCTAGCAGGAACACAACATGAGAATTTGAAAACTACTTGCTGTCTGAATCTATTAATAGAGTCGTCCAAGGGAAGTCTCAAGATTCTCCAATTTAAGAAAGAGATCTTAAAAGGGAGTCTCTTATGCCAAATATTCCTAAAGGTATCATTAGTACTTCTCTTCTGCCTTATGGATTCTCTAGCTGACACACAACTAAATTTTCCATTTTGATTGGGCATCCAATAGCATTGGTCGTTCTTTCCTCGGTCAAAAATTTGAATCTGATTGATGTAGTAGTGTGGGTTAGGAGGAAGCAATTCCTGAGTTTCGAATTGTTCCAGTTGTTCCCAGTTAAGAATTCTTTGACTTGGATATTACCCAAGTTAAATCTAGCATAGTTGAAAAGAGCAAGCAGACCAATGCCAGTCCAGTTATCCCTCCAAAACATAGATTCCCCATTATTGATTCTCCAGATCATATGAGGTTCAGTGTACTTCTTGATCTCCATCATCTCCTTCCATCTTTGTGATTGACCAGAAGACCATTTTCTTGCTACAATATTAGTTCTCTTGCAGTATTTTGCCTTCATAAACTTTGACCACAGGTTATCATGAGTTCTGAGCCTCCGCCACCTTTTCACGGCAAAGGATTGTTGTGATATCATTTAGGCTTTGAAAGCCCGTTCCTCCTTTATCTTTAGGGTAACATAGGTTCTTCCAAGACACCCAATAATATTTCTTTTTTCCATCACTGTATCCCCAAAAGAAATCTACCAAATATTTTTCAATCTATTTCAAAACTGCTCTTTGTGGTGCAATGGCTGCCAGTAGGTGCATAGTTTGAGATTGAAGGATTTGTTGAATAATAACAACCTTTCCTCCGTAAGTCAGTAGATTTCCCTGCCATCCACCTGCTTTCTTCAGAATTTTAGTAGTTATGCCATCAAAATAACAAATCTTTTTTCTCCCAACATAAATGGGCACTCCCAAGTATATGAAGGGAAAGTTCTTGTGTTTGAAACCAATGATATCTTTTATGTTCTTCCTGATCTTTCTGTAAGTATGAGGGACTGTGACAAAATATTTTTTTCTCAGTATTTATCTTTTGACCAGACACCATTTCATATCTTCTTAATTGTCTCATAATCATCTTCAACGAACTCCTGTCCCAAGAAGTAAAAATAACTACATCATAAGCATATGCTAAATGATTAATTTGAGAAGCATTAGCTGGCATGTTAAAGCCAATGAACTTCCTTTTAGGAAAAGATTATTCAACATCTTGGAATGAATTTCTGCAGTAATTACAAAGAGAGAAGGAGATAGAGGGTCTCCCTGTTTAAGACCCCTTGTAGAGTGAAAAAATCATTTTCTAACACTATCGATCAATGCATAATACCAAAAAATCACTTTCTAACACTATTGATCAATACAGAATACCAAGCATTAGTCACTAGTCTCGGATAATATCAATAAATGCTTCTGAAAAACTTAACTTTCTTAGAACTTCAGTCCAAAAAAACCCAAGAGACCCTGTCATATGTTTTTTTCAATTTCCATATCAAGTTTGATAATCATGTTGCCTTTAGATTTGGCATTCTTTATTTTATGAATAATTTCTTGAGTAAGTAGGACATTTTAAGTGATCATTCTACCACTAATCAATCTGGTTCTCAGAGATCATTTTAGGCAAAAAGTTGTTGATTCTTGAAGCAACTATCTGTGACAGGATCTTGTTGGAGACATTGCTGAGACTAATAGGTCTCATCTGGGAGAAGTTCATAGGAGCCTCAACCTTAGAGATAAGAATAAGGCATGAGTGAGTGAAAAACCTGCTAAGCCCTTTGCCTCTAAAGAAATCCTGCACAAAATAAATAATAGAAGTCTTAATAATATTCCAATAATTTTGAGAGAAGAAACCATTATACCCATCTAGGCCCGGAGCACTCTCTGGGCTGAGCTCCATAATAGTATTAAAAATTTCTTCTTCTTCTGGAATCCACGTCAAAAAGTTGTTGTCTCTTTTAGTGATCACTTTGTCAATTTGGTTTAAAACTGCAAAATTTGGATTGTGATCATCTTTGGTGAACAAATGATTGAAGTATTGAATAGCTGCCTCCCCTATGTCATTGTCATTTTCAATCCAATTTCCTGTGGAGTCTTGAATCCTGTGGATGAAGTTTCTCCTTCTCTTATGTTTGATGACACTGAAGAAATATTTAGAGCATGAGTCCCCTTCATCTCACCATTGAATGTTAGCCTTTTTACAGAAGGATACTCTCTTATATACTTAGGTATCTGGTGTATTCAGCATACACTCTATTCAATTCTTGTCTATTTTGGTCAGTGGATCTATATCCATAGTGAGTTCTTGTTTTGTCAAAAGTTTATCAAAAAAAATGTGACCTTCTCAAAAATATCACCTATAGAACATTATAGGCAGTTTGTAGAAGGGTTTACCTCTATATCAACATCATTGATTAAGTTAACACAGAAAGCTACCTAGTTCCAATTGTCTGACGCTTATGGACATAGTTTTCAGGAGCTCAAGAATAGATTGACATCCACACTAGTTCTCACTCTTCCAGAAGGACCAGAAGATTATGTTGTATGTTGTGATGCCTCAGGTATAGGTTTGGGGTGCATATTGATGCAATGTGGGAAGGTGATTGCATATGCATCGAGACAATTGAAGTAACATGAAAAGAATTACACAACTCATGATTTGGAATTGGCTGCAGTAATATATGCTTTGAATATATGGCGGCACTACTTATATGGTGCCCATGTTGACATCTACACACATAATAAGAGTTGACAACACATCTTCAAGTTGAAGGAGTTGAATTTTAGGCAACGTAGGTGGCTTGAATTACTGAAAGACTACGATGTCGAGATATTGTACCATCCTGGTAAAGCCAATATTGCGTCACCATGAACTTAGTTCTTTGGCTAATTTTTTTTAACTTCTCTTGGAGGATTCTCATGAGATTGCCCTCAAAGGACATAATCCATACGTTTCGCACTATCTACTCGAAATCAGGTTGAGAAGTTCAAAAGTAGAAAATTGTAGTACTTGGTATGGTTACTATTATCAGTGGTGCCTTTTATGAGGAGCACATTATGATCTGATACTTTCATTGGTAAGTGATTAACTGTTGTATTTCCCATAATATTAGAATATCCAGTCTCTTGTTAATTCGCTTTCTTTTCTTTCTTCCATTTGTCCATGTGAATATATCTCCATTGAAACTTGTTACTGCCTAGGGCTTGTAACCCTCTCACTAATGTGTGTTAGATTATTCCAGAGTCTCTTCCTTCTCCTGGCTTTGGTTTTGGCATATACTACAATGTACCAAAAACTAGTGTCAGAGGGTATATACTTCATGGCAAAGATGATTTGTTGGTGATGATTGGATTGTATGGAGGCTTCTATGGAGTCATCCATTCTTATTAGCAGCTGCATTCAGAAAGCCAAGTTTCATCCTATAGTTTTTCAGCTTGGTCAATTTGACAAAGGTTCCTGAATAGTCACTAGTTTGGCTTTATACAAATTAACAAGTTGAATCAGTCTTTCAAAAGATTTTTTTGATTTAACCCCCCCTTATATTCCAATTTATAGAACTATTCATTGGAATTATATAGGTTAAATCACATTCTTCTTCTCTTTCACCTCGCTAGTAGACGCTACCCTGGCTAAGTCTTGCTTCTTGTTTCTAGTTGTAGATCTACCTCTAGGAGATAATCATTCTCTTTGTATAATACTGTCTATTTCCCTGCTAACTGCATCCTCTAATTCAATTGGCTGGGGGGCTAATACTTCTTTTTGATTTTGAGTTATGTTATCATTTTGTTTCCTTTTGTCAGTATTCGTGTTGTTGTCGCTTCTTCTCTCCTTATGCTATGTGATACAAGTATCTTTTCTGTCTATATTTAGCTCGATGGTTATATTTCCTCTTCGCTGTAGATAAGTAGTTTCTGGAGATATTGCACTTTCTTCTACTTGTTCTACATCGGTGTTCTCCTGCAAAGTTTGGTCCTCACTCTTAGAAGGCACTTGATTTTCACCCTTATTGACAGAACCCGCCTTATCCGCCTGTTACTGGAGCATGTAGTTCTCTCCTTGTTGTTTCTGTTGCTTTCTTCCATCTTGTTGTTCTCGTACTTATTAAACTCTTCCTAATTTTTTCCAGCACTCTCTATTGTCGTTTAGTTCGCCACTTCCTCAGTTACTTCATCCCTGGTCTTCTCTTTGCCTTTTCCTTCAATGATTCTATTTGTAGTATTTTTGAAACTGGTAATATTCTTAACCTTTAATTTTCCGAGTTCCTTTCTTTTTTGGTTTTTCTTCTTTTTCTTTTCCCTTTCCTTCTTACCTTTTCTTGCTCTCTTGCAGCTTGATTCCCTTTTGTTTTTGTTTCTGCCTTTAGTCTCCTTCTTATTAGCCCTATTTATTTTCTTACACTTGATTCCCCTTTCTCATTTTTGTTTTCTTCTTGAGTAGGTATATTTCCAGCATTTTCCTCTAATTTGGCCAAAGCAATCAATTTTGTATTTTAGGCGTAACGACCCGACCGATCGTTTTGAGTATTTTAGCCCCGTTTTCCCTATTTGATGATTTACATGTGTGTATTTATGGTTATGTGACTTGCGTGGGGTGGTTGGTTTGGTTTCGGGAAGTTTTGGGATTGAATTGGGGCACTTAGTCTCAAGGTTGGATGCTTAAGTTGTAAGAGTTGACCGGAGTTTGACTTTTGTATAGACGACCCCGAAATGGTATTTTGGTGGCTCCAATATATTCATATAGTAATTTTGAACTTTGCCATATGTCCATATTTGAATTTGGAGTTCCATAGATTGATTTGGTTCCACTTGGCGAAATTTGAAAAGTTCATAGGTTTGATCGGGAGTTGACTTTAATGATATCGGGTTCGGATTATGGTTTCGGGAGTTGGGATATGTCTGTTGTGTCATTTAGGACTTGTATGAAAATTAGAGATCATTCTGAGTTGATTTGATGTGGTTCGGTATGAGTTTTGAAAATTGAAAGTTTTTTAGTTCTTTAGGCTTGAATTGAGGTGTGATTCATGGTTTTGATGTTATTTTATGTGATTTGAGGCCTCGGGTAGATCCCTTAGAAATCATACATAGTCGGAACTATGTGAAGACGGATCTGGAATGGAATTTCGTCGACTCTGTTAGCTCTGTTGAGTGATTTTGGGGTTAGGAGTGCATCCGAAATATGTTTTTGAGGTCTGTAGTAGATTTAGGCTTGAATTAGCAAAAGTTAGAATTTCGGCGATTTGGACTGATAGGTGAAGTTTTGATATCGGGCTCAGAAGAGGATTCCGGAAGTGGCTGTAGGTCCGTAGTGTTATTTGTGACCTGTGTGTCAAATTTGAGGTCATTCGAACTAGTTTTGACGTGTTTCGGCATCGTTTGTGGATTTTGGAAAAAATGCCAAGTTATTAGGTTTGCATTCATGTTTAATCCTTGTTTTTGGTGATATGTGATATGTCTTGAAGGCTCGACTAAGTTCGAATGAGGTTATAGGATTGGTTGGTAGTTTTGGTCGAGGTCCCGGGGGCGTCGGGTGTATTTTGGATGCTCAACGGGTCATTTTTGGACTTGGGGTGATTGTTGAGTTACTGGTGTGAGTGCAGCCAGATTTTCTTCATCGCGATCGCGTGAAGGAGTTCGCGATCGCGTAGAGCAAGTTGGAGGCCAGTCAGGTTAATGCTTCGCGATCGCATAGAATGGAACGTGATCGCGTAGTGTAGGCAGGTTGGTCATCGCGTTCACGTGGGCTAGGCCACGTTCGCGAAGAGGAAGTGAGACGGCAGTGGGTCTAGCTATGCCCTTCGCGGTCGCGTGAGGTCAGTCGCGATCGCCTAGGGTTGGAGGAATTAGTGAATCGCGTTCGCGTAGGGGTTCCCGCATTCGCGTAGTGTAAAATCACGAGGCGCGTGATTTGTTCTTCGCGATCGCGATTGGGCTTCCGTGATTGCGATTAAGGCATATCTGGGCAGAATTAAAATACCCAAAACTGAGGGTTTGAGTCATGTTTCATCATTTGAACTTGGGAGCTCGGGATTAGGCGATTCTTGGAGGGATTTTCACTTGGGTATTTAGGGTAAATGATTCTTACTCGGTTTTGATTAATTCCCGCAAATCTATGCTTAATTTTATCATTTAATTTCGAATTTGGGGTGAAAATTTTGGAAAATTTGAGAAAAGTTCCTAGGCCGAGTTTTTGGGTTTTGATCGAGATTTTGGTATCGGATTTAAGTAAATTTGGTATGGTTAGACTCGTGAGTTAATAGGTGTTAGGACTAGAATACAGTAAAACCATAAAATAATTCATAATTCACAAACTAATGATAAAAGATGAAGAATAGAAAAACTCCAATTGTATCTTGATCTTCTCACACTTGCTCTTGCCTCCAAAGTGAGTCTAAAAACAAGCTTTTTTTTGACTTGGACGAGTTTATGGGGTTTAAATAGGGTTAGGACAAGTTTTCCCATTTTTATACTTAGGTTCCTGGACTTCTTGGCTTTTCACAGGTCGACCGCGGCCGCGACTGAACACGACACGACCACGGTGATTCACAAACATTCTGCCTCATCTTTTGGCCCACCGCGTTCCAGCCGCGGTCGGTGTGGGCTGTTGTCCAGTCTTCCTTTGCCTTTTTCTTGCTTATTTTCGTTTGGGTTCTTCTCGATTGGCCTTATATCCACGTTATTGACTCCAAAACACTCCATAGTATCTTCCTAACTTGGATTAGCTCCCGCAAAGCATAAAAACACTAATTAGAGCATTTTGTTATCATTTTGTACTTAAAACAACAATAAAGTATGGTTCATTTAGAGCGTAAATAGCATCCACATCACGTAATATATCCTACTATCAAAAGGATACCTGTTCTTCACTGTAACCTTGTTCAGCTGCCGATAATCAATACACATACGCATAAAACCATCCTTTTCTTCACAAATAATACCGGAGCACCCCAAGGGGATACACTAGGCCCGATGAAACCCTTATCAAGCAACTCCTTTAACTGCTCCTTCAACTCCTTCAACTCAGGAGTAGCCATACGATAGGGAGGAATAGAAATGGGTTGAGTGCCCGGCAACAAATCAATGCCGAAATCAATATCTCTATCAGGCGGCATACCTTGAAGATCAGCTGGAAAAACATCAGGGAAATTCCTCACTACTGGGACTGACTCACCTGCGGGGGTATCAACACTGACATCTCTCACATAGAACAAATACGCATCACACCCCTTCTCAACCATCCGCTGAGCCTTAAGGAAGGAAATGACCTTGTGGGGAGTATACTCTAGGGTACCTCTCCACTATAATCTTGGTAAGCTTGGCATAGCCAACGTCACAGTCTTAGTGTGACAATCAAGAATATCATAATGGGGCGACAACCAGTCCATGCCCAAGATAAAATCGAAATCTACCATACCGAGTAATAACAAATTAGCTCTGGTCTCAAAACCACTGATAACAATCAAACACGACCGATATACGCGGTCCACAACGAGAGAATCTCCCACGGGAGTAGATACATAAACATGGGAACTCAAAGAATCCCAAGATATTCCCAAATGCGAAGCAAAACAAGAAGACACATAAGAATACGTGGAGCCTGGGTCAAATAATACTGATGCATCCTTATGACAGACAGGGACGACACCTGTGATGACTGAATTTGAAGCGACGACCTCTGAACGGGATGGAAGGGCATAGAACCTGGCTTGGCCTCTCCCTCTAGGGCAACCTCGACCTCCCCGACCTCGACCTCAAGCTATCTGAGAAGGCGGGGCAGTAGTTGGGGCTGGAAGAATAGCCGGAGGACCCGAGGGAGCACGTGGATCCTGATAAGTCTGTGAAGATGCACCCTTCCTAGCTCTGGGGAAATCTCTAACCAAGTGACGAGTGTCACCACACTCAAAATAACCCCTTAGAGGATGTGGCGACTGAGATTGGCTCGGAACTGGCCTGCTGGACTGGCCGATAATAGCACCTCGAGCAGGATGCATACTGGATACCGACGATGCATAATAGGGGTCCTGAGGCCTAGGAGGAGCTGGAATACCGTTAGCTGCTGGAAGAGCCGAATGAACATGATGACTCACAAAACCCCTACCATAGCGTGCTCTTGGTGCACGAGCTCCTGAGTACTGGCTAGTCTCTCAAGACCTCTTGGCCTCCCTCTCCTCTCTGTCCCGAGAAAACATGCCCGCTATCCTCCGGGCAATACTCATTGCCTGCTAGTAAGTGATATCCATCTCCAACTCTCTGGCCATACTGGTCAGAATACCGGGGTGGAGTCCCTCAATGAAGCGTCGAACCCTCTCTCTGATCGTGGCAACCAAATCCGGTGCATGACGAGCCAAGTCACTGAAACGGACTGCATACTCCAACACAGTCATAGTACCCTGCGTAGCTGCTCGAACTCTGCACGCCAAGCATCCATGAGGCTCTGAGGAACATACTCACGCAAAAACATCTCTGAAAACTGAGTCTAAGTGAGTGAAGCTGCCTCATCCGGACTACTCAGCTCATAGGCACACCACCACTGATATGCTGCTCCCCTCCACTGGAAAGCGGTAAAAGAAACCCCACTCATCTCCACAATGCCCATAGTGTGGAGAATACGATGACACTCCTCAAGAAAACCCAGAGCGTCATCTGTAGCTAGTCCGCTGAAAATAGGTGGGTGGTACTTCTTGTACCTCTCAAGTCTGAGCTGCTATGCGTCAAAAGTAGCTACCCTCGCATCATGCTGAGTCGGAGCCACTGGGGCATATGAATGTACTCTGGGCCTGATCAACATGGACCCTCTGCTCAGGAGTGCGGGCTGCGGGAGTCTGTTCCCCTCCCCTGGCCTGAGACATGGCTGGGGATATCGGAAGTAGCCCAACCTGGGTCAGAGTGCTGAATATGCTCATGAACTGAGCCAAGGTCTCCTGGAAGGCTGGAGTAGCTATAGGGACCTCCTGAGCCGGCACTCCAGCTGGATCTGCTGTGGGTTCCTCTGTCGCTAATCTCGCTGGTGCTCGGGATGCACCGCATGCTAGTCCTCTACCCCGGTCCCTGCCTCTAGCGGCTCTGACTAGGGATTCGGGTGCTTGATCGTCGGTCCTCCCGGTACGGGTCCTCACCATCTGTGAGAAAGAATAGAATAGAGTTTTAGAATTTTGATGTCAATAACTCGCACGACAAGGAAATCCAAAGAATATGATTGTTCTTAACAGTTACACAGCCTCCTGAAGATAGATACGTACGTCTCCGTATCGATCCGCGAGACTCTAATAAACCGGCTTGTGACTCCTATGAACCTAGACGCTCTGATACCAACTCGTCACGACCCAACTTACCCTCTGAAAGGTATCGTGACGGCACCTAGTCTCTACGACTAGGTAAGCCTAACTTGAGGATAAAAACTTAAATAAAATACAATAAATAAATAAAGAAATGGAGGAATAAAGGACGAAAAATCTAAGTAATCATAACGATGCCGCTCGGCATTTACAAAATATAAACCCCAAGGACCTGGACTGTTACAATATAGTCACAAGCCCCTACACTACTGTAGATCTAAACAAACTGGAAAGTACATAAGAAAATCTCTATAAGGAAGAATCGAAGGAGACTCAGAGAATTCTGCGGACGCGGCAGAAATACCTTGCGGTCTCTTGGAACAGCAGCAACCACTAGCCACGTGACTGATAACTCGTATCTGGATCTGCACACGAAAAATATGTGCAGGAAAGGGCATGAGTAACCACATTTGGTACCCAGTAAGTGCCAAGCCTCACCCCAGTCAAGTAGTGGCGAGGTCAGGTTAAGGCTCTACTATATTTTTATATAAATCAATTTAAAACAATACGAAAGATAAGTAATTTCTACAGTAAACAGTTAATGAAAATATTCTAAAGCATAACAGTAAAGAGAGCCTAGGCTCAAAACAATGTATCACAAGGTGGAATCTCCCGGGATACTGTCCCGTAGTTCCAAATGATTATACAGTACATGGGGATCTCGCGGAATACGTCCGTAGTCCCAAAATAAATATGCAGTGCTGGGGGATCTCCCGGAATACGTCCGTAGTTCCAATTTAAATATGCAGTACAGGGGGATCTCCCGGAATACGTCTGTAGTCCTAATTTAAATATGCGATGCGAAATGAATGACAGATAAGGCATCAATTTAGACAGTTCATCAAATCGCAGGTAGGGAAAAAGCAATAAGCTAACCAAACATGGCGAATAGAGTATTAGATAGGCAATTTAATATTAAACCGGTAGGCATGCTTTTCCTAATCTAAGCTAAACAAACACATTAAAGCAATGTAATAGGAGAAAACAATTTATAATTTTCGAAGGAAAAAATGGGATTTTTGCAATAATGGTCTGTGTACGTACTCGTCACCTCACGTACACGGCTCCCACACAACAATTAATGTCAAAACATCCTAAGGGGAAGTCCCCAACACAGAGTTAGACAAGCCACTTACCTCGACTGCTCAATTCAACTCGAAACCACGTTCTTGCCACGAGTACCCGACTCCGAATGACCCAAATCTATTCAATTCAATTGTATAATGTAAATATAACTTTAAGTAACTGATCAATTCGAAGCTAAAATGCGAAATTAGGGAAATCGCCCCAAAAAGTCCCCTGGGACCATGTCTTGGAATCGGGTAAAAATTACAAGGATATCCTCACTTGTTTGAGACTCCAGGTATGTTTCTAGTCCCGTTCGGGGACAAACGTTTGTTTAAGGGGGGAGAATGTAACGACCCGGCCGGTCGTTTCGTAAAATATGCATTTTATTACTGTTCTTGCCTTGTCATAGGTTGGTTATACTATTTAGGATGTGTTGGAGTCGGTTGGCTCGGGTTCAGAATGGTTGTAGTGAGAATTGAGACACTTAGTCTTTAAAAGTAGCTTTATAGTTGGAAAAAGTCAACTGGGAGTTGACCTATTGGTAAACGACCTCGGAATGCGGATTTTATGGCTCGGATAGATTCGTTAGGTGATTTGGGACTTAGGAGTGTCTTCGGAATGTTTTTGCGATGTCCGGTGTAGAATTAGGCTTCAATTGGCGATAGTTAGCTTTTGGTGATTTCCGGTCGGCAGTGGAAAATAGGCTATCGGGGTCGGAATGGAATTCAGAAGTTGGAACAGGTTCGTAATAGCATTTGGACATGTGTGCAAAATTTTAGGTCAATCGGCTGTGTTTGGTTGGTTTCGGCATCGTTGGTGGAATTTAGGAATTTCAAAGTTCATAGGCTTGAATTTGATGTGATTTTGGTGTTTTAATGTTATTTTGGGCGTTCCTAGGGTGCGACTAAGTTTGAATGATCATTTATGATGTTTTGGTATGTTTGGTTGGGGTCCCGAGGGGCTCGGGATTGATTTCGTATGGTGAACGGGGATTTTTGGAGTTGAAAAATGCAGCATCAGCTGCTGGTGTTTCTGCTACTGTCATTTCCGCACCTGCGGATATTTGACAGCAGGTGCGAGTCGCAGAAGCGGTGAAAGAGGTCGCAGGTGTGGGTTCTGAGACCCTGGAGGAAGAACCGCAGAAGCGGTTATGTTGGCCGCATCTGCGAGCCGCAGGTGCGACACCTGGGCCGCAGGTGCGAGAAATTGCCATGTTAATGAAAAACCGCAGGTGCGGTAGTCTTGAGCGCAGGTGCGGACCGCAGGTGCGAGGAAATGGGCCGCAGGTGCGAAAAGCCTGGGCAGAAAGTATAAAAAGAGGACTTAACGATTTTTAGTCTTCTTTTCACCATTGTTATTGCGGGTTTCGAGCTTTTGGAGGGCTTTTGAAGAGAAAAATGATTGTTCTTCATCGAGGTAAGGTTTTTGGACTTATTAACTCGATTATATATGATTAAGGACCTAATTAGTAGTGTTTAATTGGGGAAAATCAGTGGGAAAAGGGAGAACTAGGGCTTGAGTTTAAGAGACCTTCTAGGGGTGATTTGAGGGGTCATTTGGACTCCGATTCCAGCGTTCTTTATATGTACAGACTCATGAGATGATTAGGATCATTTTGGTATAAAGTTTGTCGAGTTCCGAGACGTTGTCCTGGGGGTCGGGTTTTGGCTAAATTCGGGAATTGTGCATAAAGTTGATATTTTTCTATTGGGTTTCATCTCCCTAGCATATCTTGATGTGAAAAATCTGAACTTGATAGATTTGGAGCACTCGGAAGTTAATTCGAGGGGCAAGTGTGTTGCGGAGTAGCTTTTCGGGCTAGTTTGAGGTAAGTAATGTCTTTAAATCCTCTCCTGAGGGTATGAAACTCCGAACTTTACATCCTTTCACTGTTTTGGAGTGACGCACACACTGGATGAAGAGTGTGGGGCGTGCACAAATTGAGAAACTGGAAAATTGTTCCTTCTGAGGCAACTATTGAGTTGCGAGACTGCTTTAAAATCATATGATATATAGTATCACTATGTTTTGATATATTTGGGTTGTAAGCCACGTTTGGGGCCTAGTGCCGATCTGTTTAAACCCTTGGGGGCTATTTTCCTTATATTCCTCACTTAGAAATGATGATTTTACACTCAGTCTTTCTTGTTAAATTGTTGACACTCAGATTTGTTGAAATTGTTATTTCCTTAAATGAAATACTATTTTGGGTCGAGAACCCCGTTTATTTATGGCCCGAGTGTCATGTGGAGAGTGTCTGACTGAGTGAGGCTGAGGGCCAATATTGTGAGGATATTTATGATATGAGAGAGGTCGAGTGTCAGAGTGATTATTGCCATGATTTGGCTGTTTATAGCGCTTGGGCTGTAGGAGCCCCTCTGGAGTCTGTACAGACCCCTAGTGAGCGCAGGTACCTACTGAGTGCGAGTGTCGAGTGATGAGTGATTGGGAGGTATGAGTGGCTGTGAGGTGTTGAGTGACTGTTACTGAGTGATGGTGAGGTGCTAAGTGACTGATTATGAGTGATGATTTGGCCCGAGGGGTAGTTTATAATGATATTTTGCTGAGCTTTTGATTATGATTTGTTTCATCTTTCATACTGAGATTTTTGGGAATTTTACTGAGAACCATTGGAAATCATACTTGTTCAAAGGTTTTTACGGAAACTAGTTTTTAACATATGGACTAAATGTATATTTTGCTAAGACTCAGTATTTTACTATTTGTGAATTGATGTGTTGTACTGTGTGTTTCTTATCTTCAGACTTTATTTATTTTCATTACTACTGAGTTGGCGTACTCATAATTACTCCCTGCACCTCTGTGTACAGATCCAAGTACTGGATCTGAGCAGTAGTCATTTGCGTCTGTTCGGCGTCAGCATTCGGGATTTCGAGGTAGCTGTCTAGCGTCCACAACTTCTCCATTTCCCTTCCTACATTTAGTATTTAGTATTTTGTTCTGAGACATTGTTTTATGACATTAGTAGTGTTAGTACTATTCTTAGATGCTCGTGATCTGTTGACTCCAGTTCTGGGGAATGGTTTTAGACTGTTAGATTATATTATGTTTTGTAAAAGACGTGGAAGATTTTATACTTCTTATTAATGATTTTGGGAAATTTTATTAAAAGGAATGTGTGGTTATGTGATAGTGGCTAGCCTAGTTCCACAATAGGCGCCATCACGACCAGTTAGGATTTGGGGTCGTGACAGAATATCAGAAATACAGTGGGGTATACAATGTAATAGGCTCGCAGCTTTACAAGAGTCAGAGGGTCTTCCCTAAGCAGCGCAATGAAAGACTAGCTGAAGAAATAAGGAAAAAGGCTTCAAACTAAGCATAGTGACCTAAATAAATAATGGTCTTGTAACAACCATCTCACTACAACATCGTATGCCCTTCATAAGAAAGTGGTACCTATTGTGACTAAGGAACGGGAAGTAAAATCCAGAGTAATATTCGTGATCATATGCGTTTCACAAAATTCCAATAGGCGTGGGCACTAAGAAAGAATTGAGTCCACGTCACAGAAAAAAGCTTGAATTGCTAGAAGGTTACATGGATGTTCCATAGTGTCCACGTAAGGCTAAAGTAATAACTAATACCATGAGCCGCATATCGGAAGATAGATTAAGCCTACTTAAAGACTGAGATAGAAGAGGAAACTAAAGAGTTACATTAGCTAAGTGAATCAGGAGTCTGATTATTAGACCCCGATGAGTATAGTAATCGGGGTTCAAAACATTGCGAAATCACTCTTAATATCAGAAGTACAAGAGAAATAGCACACCAGCCATGTTATATAACGGCTCTACGATAAAGCAAGTTAGAAGATACCAGCCTCATGAGAAGTCACTATGAAGCTCCCACCGGATTCGTATGCACTAGAGGTGCAAGTATTATAGTAGAGCTTCAAGTGGTGGATGTGAATTCCACCTATGTGGAAGGGAGGTTGTGAAAGAGATAGAATATATGATGTGAGATTTAAAGGTAAGTAAGGTAAAGGTAATGAAGGTACGAGATACTCAAGTGCAGAAGCTTGGTAATAGTTCGGACTTCAGATAAAGGGATAGAAGCGGCGTGATTCAGTATCCATAAATGATAGTGGTTTCTTTACTAGCATATCATATGATTTCCAGGTACTAAGATGTCTAGTTAAGAGAGTACAAAAGAGTTAGAGATGGTGTGATGTTTCGCTTGAGGTTCCAGAATAACCTAAAGAAATCTATGGTGCTAGCAAGTTAAAGGAAGGTTGCGAGTAGTATAAATAGATATATGTTTGTCTCAAGCTAAAGTACGGTAGAGCAACAAGGTTTTAGGTGAACAGGAGTAAGGATAAAAAGAGGTGATTGAGAAGGTGAGGAGAGTAGGTAAATCCTCTGGATTAAGCCCATAACAAGAAGAGAGTTGATGGCTTCCGTAAGTTATAGAATCCTCTGTATAGCCTGAATGAACTAGGTGGAGTTTATGACTAGGAGAACTTTGAAGAGATGGAATGCGACCTAGTGGTAGAATAAGGGTGTAATTATGATAGATAAGAGGATGACGTTTAGGCCTTTGATTGGGTAATGATTCAAAGAAAAGGGATTTCATGACTTGTACAGGATTAAAATACCCCCATAAGGTGAATCACGTTGGGATGCTACGAAATACGGTTAATGAAGTATTGTATCGTCCCTAGGTGGATCAGGCAAATAACTTCAGATGTTCCCCGATGCGACGTGAGCCCTAACGACAATGTATTACGTAAGAGGTTTCAAGTTATCAGTGATAGATTATAGATCAACATAAGGTGAATCAACAATAGGCGGATAAAAATTCCAAAGTATTAGATGAGATTAGGCCGTCATTCTTTAGATGAACAGTAATGAGGAAGAACTAAAGGACTTAGATTTATACATATAGGATAAGCAGCGAGAGAGTAATCTGGAGTTGGGTAGCAAACCTCGGTAATAATAAACCGAAGTAAGTGTTTTGGTATAGTATAACCTACCTAGATGTAGTAAAGCTATAAGGATAGATATACAAGGCTACGAAATAGTGTATAACAATAGTCATAACTTCGACAAAGTACCGAGCGAAGAACTTTAGTACACCTATATATACCAGGAGGAACAACTTGCCATAGTTCTATATATATTCACAAAGTGAGGCCTAGAGATTGGCTAAAATCCAGAGGAAGTAGGAGAGAAGAGTCGCATAGGCACACATACAAGGACAAAGTCGTACATGCTGCATGACAGAAGGTCGCAACAGCTACGAGATTGGAAGAATTCAAACAACAAGTCGTGGCGTGAGAAAGAGGCCTAAAGGTGGGAACCTTAGCCTTCGGATTTATTTAGAGAACAATTTCCTAGATGGCAAGGAGAGTATTGAAATATTCGTAACAACTATGGGTTATGAGACTGATAAATACATCAGACAACAATTCAAAAGGGGGGAAATGTTACACCCTATAGTTTCGTATGTGAGAGTACATCGTAAGTCAATTGATGTAAGCACTGAAATGGGATCATCTTTGAAAGTACATAAAGTAAGTTAATCATATTAACTTGGAGGTTACAAATATTTAAGATCATGTACTGCAAGTACCAATAGGGTTGGAAGGCTTAGAAGCTAAACCAATTGAAGAAAATAAGTTTCGTCGAAAGTCGACAAGTTGGGAATGTTATAAATGTACTTTTGGGGTGAGACTAGGGCGCTCAAAATGATAAGGAGGTTATGTTATGAATTATTTTGGTCTTATGATAGTCATGTGTTATGTTTTGAAGTCAAGTGAGTTGTGGAACAAAAGTTGGCAAAGATCATCACAAGCTACATTCATAAATATGCTGAAATTTACGTCAAATGTAGCTGAGCTTTTATCACAATATACTAGGAAATAGGTGATGATATACCTACCAAATTGAAGATCTACGAGTCTATTTTCTAACCAAATCATTAAACGGTTCATCCATACAACATAGGAGTAGAGAGATATTTGCAGTTTCACGAGACTGTGCAAACTACATAGGTGACAAGTAGGTTTGTCACTAAAGCTTTTTGAGAAATACATTTCGTGTATTATATGAGGTATTTTTGGGACATATTATAAACCAAATTAAAGGTCTTGGAATTTAGTTTCTAATTCTCTTAACTGTTTTTTCATACGACATCTGGATTAAAAGATACAAGCATCTGAAGAAGAGCCAACAATAGGGTGCCAAGCTGACACTTCTTTGACTTTTCAAAAATGGATATATATAGGCCTTATGTAGTATATTTCTTCACTTTTCCACATACCACGACCATAATAATACCCCTAAACTTATCCCCAATCTCTCCACAATAATTTCAAGAAATTAACATCCCGGGTACGAAATCAAGAAGCAATAACACTAGAACGATCCCTACAACATAAGTATCGCTATATCGCCTCTCTTTTTCTTTGTAGTTTGAGTTTTGGAAGGTACTTCATAGTTAATAAAACATCTAATTTCTGTATTTAAGCTGTAAATATAAAGTAAGGTTGATAAATTCATTTCCTAATAGTTAGAACTCACGGGACGGTGATCGGAAGTCGTGAGTTCGAGTTATTCGACTTGTAGCGGACTATTTTGTGGGTTGTTTCATGTTGCTTTTGGGATATATACTTTGCTGATGTTTTATGGGATTTTGGAGGATAAAGGTTTTGTAGAAACACCACATAATTACGGAATGTGGGCTGGTCATTCGTTGTTACATTTTTAGGTTGTTTGACACTACTTTTGTTGTCGTTTTATGTATGAAGTGATTAGGGTGTGTGAGCTATTTTGTGATATATTGTGATGGATATAAGGTTGTAAAATGATGCATACATGTTGTTATTGTTTTTTTCTTGGTGTTTTTGGTATATGTTATTGGAGGAGGGCCTTGTTACACGGGAGATGCTGCCCAAAGTTACGTAAATGAGCTACTAGTTTAAGTTGCGAACTTAGCCTTTACTCAGCACTGATTTTGAATCTCCTTATGCTGTGGTAGATTGAGTTGAGTTGTTTGAAGAATTGCTTGGAAGGTATTAAGGACTCAACAGAGTTAAGGTATGTTAAGGCTAAACCTTTCTTTCATTTTGGCATGATCCAGTTACTACATGTGTTTGATAACGAGACATAAAGAAAAGTTCATATTCCTGAATTTATGTACATTTTTCTAGTCTCATAAGTTACAGCATTCTCCCTTATCAGGACTTCATATTCAGTTTAGTTTTGTCTCTTGTCATCCAAGGAAGCATAGAGTCTATATATATACAGTATTACAGTATTTTCACCACCATCAAGCTATAATCGATGGGCAGGCCCCTATTCGGCAACATCTAATCATATGGTGAGTTATATATCGATCCTACTATGGTCGAGCGCCTACGAGCGAGCCCAGAATGGCCGAAATATAGCCTAGTATGGTCGAGCACCTATGAGCGAACCCACTACGGTAGAGCAATTACACATACCGAGCCTTATAAGGCCGGACAACTATTTTACTTATTATATTGAGAGAGTTGAGTCAGTATCAACAGGTAAGC
Organism: Nicotiana undulata; assembly: GCA_005239495.1. Taxonomy (NCBI): domain Eukaryota; kingdom Viridiplantae; phylum Streptophyta; class Magnoliopsida; order Solanales; family Solanaceae; genus Nicotiana; species Nicotiana undulata. The sequence continues at coordinate 49,015 of ML297080.1, read as the reverse complement.
ATATCTTCAGATTGTCTTTGACTCCTAGTTACTTTCAGTTATTATATTATCAGTTTAGTTTCAGGTTTTAGTTATTCTTTTGCCTTATATAGGTACATTATTTCGTACTAACGTCCCTTTTGCTGGGGACGCTGCATTTCATGCGTGCAGGTCCTCATTGACAGTTGAACAGACCGTCCTAGAAGACAAAGTCAAACATCAGGCTGGTTGGTAAGCTCCACTTCCTCAGAGTTACCAAGTCTAGACCTTGTAGTCTATTTTTATATTTACAGATTTGATGGGTAGGTCGAGGCCATGTCCCAACCATGGTACAATTCAGTTATCTCTAGAGGCTTGTAGACGAGTCATGTATATTTTGTATGTAGTAGATGTTCATGGCGGCTTCGTCGGCCTGCACAATTATATATATCAACTTTTGGGTATTTTTACCCCTCATATGAGAGAGAGATGTTATTTTCAGATGATTCAGAATATGGCCTCATCGGCCTAAGTTGAGGATTACCCCTCCAGAGTTCACAGTTACAGAATGGTACGCTCGAGCTGAGTATGGCACCGGGTGTCGGCCATGCCTCTTCAGGTTTGGGGCGTGGCAACTTCCATCGAACTAGGGCTCGAGGTTAGAGTGCCCGTATTCAAGGAAACCAAGTCCGTGACCTCAAAAACAACCCTGACACAGAATGATTTTGAGGAAACATTGTCAGACCGAATAACATAAGGCCGAAATATCCGTAACCGGTCGAGTATCATGGCGGGAATCTCGGCACGTATCAATGAGAAACCGGCTAATTAGAAATCATGGGATTTTCTACCTTTTATATAATTGTACCTAAAGTAGGACTCCCCTATTATATACAGGGGGTCTGATTATTTGTAATACACATTGTAACATTCACTCAGAAGTAATGTACTGTTATTTTCTCTTTAGAGCTCTATTTCAACTGTGATCGAAGTGCATAATGTTCTAGGAGGACCCTCATCCCAAGGTTGTTAATGTCCACTTCGTGTGGTTTGAACTTACTTTATCATACCTTATTTACAATTTCAATTTAACTTGTTAATTTGTGTCAAATTAATCCACATATCCTTAAAACCACTTATAAATTCAATTGTTATCTGATTTTGAGGGTAAATAATGTGAGAGTTACAATCATAACAGTGAATAGTGCGAGGTTAATTACATAATGGAGAAAAGTAGTGAGAGTAACTTCTTTAAATGTTATAGACATCCATAACCATACTAGAATATTTTATAACAACTTAATAATTTTTTAACATATATACAAGGAGTGAGACATAAAAAATGCTCTCTAGGGTTAGCTAAGGCGACTAGGCGAAGACTGCCTGCGAAGCTCGTCACACCACTGCCATGGCCACTCCGGCCGGTGGCCAGCCACCACCTACGGCTGGGCTGCCTCCCCAACCACCCTCAACATAACACAGCCCCCCTCGACATCAAATAACACACCCCAACAAATGGATTACGCTAAACTGCTAAAGCCATGAACATTAAATTCTACCATGCACGAACATCAGTCTGTGGAACCTATTCCTATACGTAAACCAAAGTTGCTGAATGGAGAACATGTGGTCAAATTTATAGAAGCAGAAGTTGAGAAAATGGAGGTGATCGAAGGACTTCAATATGCTATAATTGGAAAGCTATCGTATGGCAGCCCAGATTTGCAATAGTTGCGTAAGATCATTCCAATTCAATGTAGTATCAAAGGTGAGTGAAACATTGGTTTTTTAAGGGAAAGACACGTATTGATCAGGATGACACTATGGCAAGACTATGTGAATTTTAAGTCAAAAATTGCACATAACATAAAGGATAATGAGGGATATGAGTATCAGCTTAGGCCACTGATTTATGACTCAAAATTTAGGGCAGGTGAGGAAACACCTAAGGCAATGGCTTGGATCTCTTTCCCTGGCTTATTACCAACTTTCTTTGTAAAAGAATGTCTATTTTCCTTAACTGCAGCTGTTGGCAAGCCTTTGCATGTTGATATGGCTACCAGAAATAAGACTAGACTTAGCTGTGCATGGGTAAAGGTCCTAGTCGATTTACTGGCAGACCTACCTAAAAAGGTAAGGATGGATATTGTGAATGAGGTCATTGCGGAAACAAGAACTAAATGGGTAAAGATTCATTATGACATGTTGCCTAAGTATTGCAAATTACAAGGGCATGACCAACTAGACTGTTGGAGGTTGCACCCAGAGTTATATGTAGAAAAAGAAAATGAGCAACAACATGTGAATGACAAGGAGCAGAACAGTGTTAATGCACAGCCTTTGATGGTATTATCAAGTGGAAAAGTTGTGGGCAATATGACTGGTAACTCAAAGGAACAATGGAAGGAGATTAGGGACAATAGAGTTAGGAATGTGGGGAATAATGCATAACAAAACAACACTGGGAAAGAAATTATTCCAATTCAGCAGAATGATAATCAGCTTTCGAATGGAGCTAACAAGAATGCATGACAAAAAATTGGAGATGAAAGGAATGCTGGAAAATAGCTTGTTCCAGTGAGCAATGAAGCAAATAAGCAAGTTCAAGTAGCCAACAAATTTGTAGTACTAGAAGTAGTGGATGAGGATGAAGAACCTAGCAATCAACTGGCATTAGTAGAAGCTCAATCCACGCCTAAAAGTCCAGCTATTGGAACCCAAGGTGACACACAACAACATCCAAATAATCTTGTCCCTAATGCAGGAAACTTGAATCTTGCAGCGCCAGCTTTTAATCCTAACTCATATGGGAATGGTTCTACTAATGGTCGGGTGACTACATCTCCTAAAGGAAATGGAAATCAAGCATCAAAGGCTAAAGAATCAACTGCACAGTGGGTAAAAAGGACTTTCAATGCCAAGACAGGTGATACAAATGTGGGAATCAACACTTCAGTTCAGGGCATTCCATCCCAGGATACTTTGGTGGATAAGGATTTGGCTAAAGAAGCTAAACAAGGTAGAATAAAATTTCCTATAGTTAAGGAAAGAGTTCAATGGAAGGGAGGCAGACTATGGTCAGATCAAAGAGAGGATGACTCAGATGGAGATGAGGTACCAGAAGGAGCATCAATTGATGAAGAACCAATTGTGGCAGAACAAGAAGTGGAAGAGCAAAGTGTAAATGATGATCCAATTGCCATAACAGATAATCCTAATGCAACCAGATTAATTAAGGGCAATGAGGAATCAATTGTGCAGGAAAAAGAAGTGCATCCTAAGACTGACAAAGATGGAACTAATGGTGAAAAGACAGTAGGAAGAGGAGATGAGGCTATTGATCTAGGTGGTACAGGAGAAGCCAGTGTTACAAAGAAGCTAGAGACAAGGGCAAAGACTCCAATTAAGCAGAAAGATCAAGTACACTTGGAGATTGTTTCATTGCAACCAACTCAGTTGAAACTATTGAAGAGAGGAGAGGATCAAGCCTTGATACCAAGAAACAAAAATACAGAGTTTGTAGCTACAAAGGAAGACACTGAATCAAGGGAAGCAAATGATGATATTGGTAGATCAGGCAAAGATATGGACCAAGAATCAACTACTCAGAATTTTCTAAATGTAGCAAGGAAAGCAGATCTATCACCAAGACACATAGAGAAGGCAAAGTCTGCAACAAAAGGAAGAAAGAAACAGCAGAAGGACACCAGCAATGCTCCTATAGTTGGTGTACAAACAAGGAGAACATTGACCAAATCTAGAAACTAGTGATGGATGCACTTATATGGAATATAAGGTCAGTTAATACTCAACAAGCTTTTGAAAGACTGATCAAAATGCATAGGCAGAAGCATTATGAATTCATTGGATTGATGGAACCTAAGCAACAAACCAAAAACCTGGATAGATATAGGAGAAAAATTAGTTTTGCCCAGGCAATTTCAAATGTGTCAAACAAGATTTGGGCTTTTATAGATAAAGTCTTTGAAGTGACTGTAATGTACAATATGGTACAACAATTGACTCTAAGATTGCTTCATACAGAAACTCATGTGGAGTTAGTGTTGACACTGGTCTATGCCAAATGTGATGCAATACAAAGAATAGAATTATGGGACTCTATGTATGCTATGGTAAGTGATATGACAGTACCATGGTTAGTAGGAGGTGACTTTAATGTCATTTGGTATGAAAAGGAAAAGTTTGGGGGACTGACAGTATCCCTAGATGAGATAGAATGATTTCAGACATTGTGTCAACACATGCAATCTTACTGATCTTGGCTTCAAAGGCAGTATCTTCACCTGGTGGAATGGAAGAGCATAAGAAGACTACATATTTAAAAGGTTGGACAGATGTTTGGCAAATGCTAAATTTCAAGAAACTTTTCCATGGATTGAAGTAACTCACCTGCCCAAGATAGGATCAGACCATAATCCTATGCAATTGAAGTGTGACATAGAAACACCTCCAGTGAAGAAACCAATCAGAGTTTTGAATTTTTGGACTGAGCATGAGACATTCAAAGAAATTGTGAAGCAGAACCGGAATGCAGATTTCCATGCTAATCCTTTCACCATGTTCAATCACAAGTTGAAGAAGGATAAAAAGGCATTATCAATGTGGAGTAGAACTACATTTGGGGACATATTTCAGAAGATAGCCAGCCTTGAAGAGGTTGTTATGGTGCATGAAGCAGAATTTGAAGCAAATCCCACAAAAATGAACAGAGAAAGGCGTCAAAAAATGCAGGCTGAACTAATCAAAGTTATTGGCTTTAGAAGAGAAATTTTGGAGACAGAAAGCTGGAATGAAGTGGTTCAAGGATGGAGATAGGAACACTAAGTTCTTTCATATTCAAGTTAAAGGTAGAAGAAAGAGGCTGCAACTAAATGGAATTCAAAATAGTGAAGGAAATTGTATTGAGGAGGATGAGGAAATAGTTGTGGAAGCAGTAAAGTTTTATGAAGATCAATTCAAGGAAAACACAGTTCCTACTTCCTTTGAGATCTTAAATCATGCTCCTACATTGTTGGAGGTAGAGCAGAATTCAAAACTGATAATGCATCCAACTAAAGATGAGGTTAGAAGAGCAGTTTTTGGCCTAAATGGAAACAATGCAGGTGGACCATATGGTTTCACAGGTAAATTCTACCAATCATGCTGGGAGATAATAGGTGATGATCTATATGACATGGTAAGAGCCTTCTTCAATGGACATGAATTTCCTAAATGTATAACTCATACCAATTTGGTTTTATTACCAAAGAAGAAGGAGGTGGTTACATTCTCTGATCTTAGGCCCATAAACCTCAACAATTTTAGTAACAAAGTGATTTCAAGAGTGCTTCATGAGAGACTTTTTGAACTGCTACCTATCTTGATATCTGAGGAACAAGCAGGATTTGTAAAAGGCAAGAGCATTGTGGAAAACATCCTGTTAACACAGGAAATTATAACTGATATCAGGCTTAGGAAAAAAGTTGGACCTAATGTGGTCATGAAACTTGATATGACCAAGGCATACGATAGGTTGTCTTGGTTGTTTTTGACCAAGGTTCTCAGAAAAATGGGATTCGAAGAGAGGTTCATTGGCATGGTTTTTGGGATAGTCTCTAACAATTGGTACTTAGTCCTTATCAACGGGCAAGCACATGGATTCCTTAAGTCAACGAGGAGTTAAACAAGGAGATCCTCTATCTCCTACCTTGTTAATTCTTACTGCAGAAGCACTGTCGAGGGGATTAAATGCATTGCACATGAACCGATACTTCCATGGATTTGGTCTGCCAAAGTGGAGCCCAAAGATCAACCATTTAGCATATGCGGATGACACAATTATATTCTCCTCGTCTGATGTTACCTTTCTGCAACTAATTATGAAAGTTCTGGTTGCATATGAGACCTCATCAGGACAGTTAGTGAATAAAGCCAAATCTGTAGTATATCTACATCACCTAACTGACATTGAAGTGGGACACAAGGTGGAAACAATTATTGGGATCAAAAGGCAGGAATTCCCAATTTTGTATCTAGGCTGTCCCATTTTCTATGCTAGAAGGAAGTTGGAATATTACCAAGGGCTAATTACCAAGATATTGGACAAACTACAATCATGGAAAGGGAAGTTATTGTCTATTGGAGGCAGAGTTGTCTTGATAAAGCATGTACTGCAGAGCATGCCAATGCACTTACTGTCAGTTGTCAACCCTCCAAACTCTATGATCAACAGGTTACACAAAATGTTTGCACAATTTTTTTGGAGTAGCTCAATAGGGGGTACTAGCAGGCATTGAGATTTTTGGGACACTTTGTGCATGCCAGTGGAAGAGGGAGGGATTGGCTTCAGATCCCTTCATGATGTCTCAAGGGAATTGTTCTCTAAACTTTGGTGGAACTATAGAACTAAACCAAGTCTTTGGAGCTCATTTTTTAGCCAAAAGTATTGTAAAAAACTAAAAACTGTTATAGTTCCGTGGAGGGATGGATCACACATATGGAGAAAGATGATTGAGTGTAGGGATCTCATTGAGTATCAAATAGTCTGGAATCCTAAGATGGGATCATCATTATTCTGGTTTGACAACTGGACAGGATTGGGGGCTTTATACATCAATGTCCCTCAAAACTTTGGAGTGGATGAAACTGTGCACAATGTGTTTGATGTGGTTGAGGATGGAGTTTGGAATGTGGATAGATTGAAAGAGATCCTGCCAGAAGAACTTTCCTTACACATAGTGGAAAATATCAAGCCTCCATCAGTACATAATATGCTAGATGTACCTTACTGGATGCTGGAACCAAGAGGTCATTTTAGTGTGAAGAATGCCTGGGATTATCTGAGAAGAATAGATGAACCAAAAACTGCATTCAAGATGATTTGGGTGAAGGGGCTACCTTTTAAAATTTCTTTCTTCATGTGGAAAGGAAAATTGCCACTAGATGACTTTATGAGGAGACTAGGCTATTTGATGGCATCAAAATGCTGGCTTTGCATATAACCAAAAGAAGAAACATTGCAACACTTGCTTTTCAAATCTGATACATCAAGAATAGTGTGGAGATACTTTCTTACAAGAGCTGGAATTGGACTGCAGGACATAACAGTGCATCAAGCAATTATTAAGTGTTGGACTGCAGAAGTATGTCACAGACTAAAACCAATCATGCAAGCACTGCCTTCATGCATTATTTGGGAGCTTTGGAAGAGAAGGAATAGTATGAAGTATGGGGATACAATATCAACATTCAGAGTGATATATCAAGTGTCATCCACAATGCAAGCTCTGGTGAAAGTAAGAAAGCCAGGAATAGGAATTGTACCTCACAGATGGAATGACCTGCTAACTTTGATGGAGAACTATACACCTAGGCTGAAGGTGAATAGAGTTTTATGTGAATTTCCAAGTGAAGGGTGGCTGAAAGTAAATACTGATGGTGCATCAAGGGGGAACCCAGGGAGAAGTGCAATTGGATATTGTATAAGAGATAAACAAGGTGATATTATTCTAGCAGTGGGGAAAGAAATACATGAGACTATAAATATTGTGGCAGAGGCAATGGATATAGTAGAAGCACTAAGACTCTGCAGGTCACAACAATATGAACAAGTGAGCATTCATACTGATTCAATGCTAATGAAGAAAATTATTTCTTGAGAGTGGAAGCCACCTTGGTGTATTACTGATGAAGTAGAGGATATTAAGTATCTGCTTGAAGGTACCAATTATGTGGTATCTCATACTTTCAGATAAGGAAACCAGCTGGCAGACCATCTTGCCAACTATGCACTTGATACTGAGGATATAGTTTGCCAAGAGTTTTGGGGATTGGACTCAACTGGGAAAAGATTAGTGAATGAAGACAAGTTGCAATATCCATATTTAAGGGTGAAAGTAGCCAAGAATTGAGGAGAAAAGTCAGAAGGGGATGTGGAAGTCAGGAGCATAAACATGATCAACATATCCAAATCCTATGGGAGGAGGATATGAAGATCATTTTTTGCACTAACTTGGTTTTCTTTTTTTGCAGGGAATTTTATTGCATCTATGCCCTATTCTCCAAGGAATGTCCAGTTGGCGGTATCAGTACTTAGTACTCAATCCACTGGAAGGGAATTGGAGATAGGCACAAGCATAGGAGCAAGGAGATTCACAACACTGTGCACCAGGCTGCACATCAATGTTAGCACTTGGAGATTAGATCTACTACTGGCCAGTTCAAGGGGGTTAAGGGATTAGAATCAAAGGCATGAGAGTCTAGCATGGATACAGGAAGAGAAATCAATAATAAGCAATCAGGAACAACAAAGAAAACTGATCTAAACAGGATGGCTAAGCTATAGGAAAGGGAAACTGAAAGGCCTAGTAATCACAATGAGTGCTGATCTCAAGGCATTGCTCAATGTGTTAATGAATTTCCTACGGGTGGTGTTACCTGGTATTCATCCCAAAGGAAGGACATTCAGACTAGGGAATATAAAAGGATCTGAAAAACTTATAAAGAAGGCGAAAAAATGGAGAACTTTGCCCAGAAAGTCTAAGAGAAATGGGCAGATTCATGAGGAGGCTACGAGAAAGTACAACATGGAAGCTATGAATCATGATAAAGAGGGAGTGCCAAGAACAAAATATAAAGCACAGATGCCCAGAAAGCATAAGAGAATTGGGCATTATGGACTGATGGAAAGAATTCAAGGGAATGGTAATAAGCTAGGAGGTTTGAGAGTGGAGCTGCCCAGAATGTTTAATAGAATTGGGCAGCATGTAGCAGAGGATACAGGGAACCAGGCAAGGAAAACACAACATTGACATCAAGAGACAACAAAGGAGCTGGATAAAAGGAAGAGCAAAAATATGGTTCATCAATTTCAAATCCATGTGGAGGAGAAGTTGGTGAATGAGTGTTTTACTAACGATGTGTTCTTTTTTGCAGGAAACGTTACTGTATCTATGCCACATCTTTTGATGAACTACCAGCTGGTGGTATTAGCAAAATGTGCTCATTCCACTGGTAGAAAATCATTGATATGCATAAGCATAGTAGCAAGGAAGTGTGCAAGGAATTTAGGTGGATTCATTGAGGCCAAAACTGTTATGTGGAGGCCAGTTTCTAAAGAACATATACACCTATATGCTTGCACAATAGTTGGACCACAAGAAGTGTACAATGCAGCAATAAAACAAGATACAATTAAGGGAATGTGGACGCAGCTAGTGCTAAGACTCAGTTCCATTTGGCAGGCAATAATGGGAGCAAGGACTGCACGTGCGAGTCACAGGGAACAATGGAAGCAACTGGAAGTGGAAGATCAAGAATATAAGGAATGCGAAAGGGAGTCAGATCAACTATGGCACAACAAAACAGTACAATATGCACGTCACAAAGAGTGGCTATAATGGAAACTATGTCTGTGGGCTATACGTGCAAGCTAGGATGCGTAACATACTTGGGCTATTCATGCAAAATTCGAGGTTGGGCAGTGCAAAGTTTATGGCTATATGGGCCGATTTTCCGCAATATTAGGCTAGTTCTTATTGTAGTCTTAGACATATTAGTTAATAATTTTAGCATATCTTCATGCAATATCAATCTTGGGTACTATCTACTCAATTTTGATAATAGGGTCGATGTAGTTTTCACTTTGTACTGTCTTACACTATGCGAGACAGCAAACTATTTTGTTTTATTTTACATTATAAATAAAAACTAGCCCTAAGCACTGCCTAGTGGATTGATTAAAAAAAAAGGAGTGAGACAAAACTACTTGTTTCGAATGAACCTTACATTTAACATGTGCCCTGCCTAACCTACACCTTACATTCTAGCTTCAGGCTTACTCAACAAAGTGCCATGCCTAAAAACACTTATAAAACTAAGACTTAACATTAGCTAATTAGGCACCGAAATTTGAGTCCTAAAATTGGACAAACACATCTTGTAACTGAATGTTAAAACTTGCCCTAGCCTATAAAACTGTTGAATACATCTGTTTTCGAATGTTTTGACTTTTTTACATTCAACGTCAACTTACAATTTGAGACAATAATTATCAATTGAAAGGAAAAATAATCCAAGTAACCTTCACGTCCTAACTGGAAAGTCTCCCCCTAAAAGATGCATTCCTGTTGGACACCGTGGAAGAAATTGCGGGGCGGCAATCTAGTACAACTACCCTTCAATACCCACGCGCGCTATATCACACACCGCCGTCGTTCAAAGTAGCTCGTACATTTCACGCTCACCAACGTATAGAATCTGAGCTACACCAAAACTCCCATTTAGCATTTCAAAAGTCTTCTCTCCCTCTGAAAATAAGAACAAATCTGAAATCTGAAAGCCTCATCTCAGATTCATTTAGCAGAAACAAAATATGGAGCTGACTGAATTTGTGGTGTTACTGTTGTTGACGACTGCGGCGGTGCTGGCGGTGGCGCCGACTGCAGAGGCGATATGGATGGAAGTGTCGAGCTCGGGGACTAAGTGTGTATCTGAGGAAATCCATTCAAACGTCGTCGTTTTGGCTGATTACAATGTAATCGGCGACGAAGAGCACGCACATGCTAATGTTATCCCCACCATCTCCGTCAAGGTAAAGCATTGCAAAATTTATCATCAGTTCTCTAATTTTAACTGATTTAGCTAAGAAGATTTTGACTTAGAGATATTTCTGATACTATCATGTATATAGTAGCTGTAGGATGTAATTTGGATCCAATTGAGCAACTTTAAGTGTGCTAGTTGGATTTGAAATCTCTTAATTTGAGTTTCCTGCAGCTACTTATTAAACTAGGATAGAAAATGCTAGTATCACATACTGAGCTTTGATTGCAAAAAGACTAAGCACATGTTGGACTTTCAAATCTCGTAATTTTGATCTTCCATGTCACCTTGATACAGTTAATCTAAGATTATTCAACAACAACAACGACCCAGTAAAATCCCACATAGTGGGGTCTGGGGAGGGTATTGAGTACGCAACCTTAATCTAAGATTATAGAAGAAATAAAATGTTGTTAAATTTCACATTGGGAGCTATTTTTCTGTTCAAGCTATAGAAACATCAATGATGTCTTCATTTCTAAAACACTAGCTATTTCCCAACATATCCAATATTTTTTGTTTTTGGTGAATTTTTTTTTCATTACATTTCGATTTGAATTAACTCAGGTTAAGAGATTGAGACTTGAGTTATTGAAATGGTCTCATGAATTTTGTCTAAGAGGATAAATGTATCTTCAAAATTTTAAATTTTTTCTGTTACATAATAGAATGAAGTCAAGAAGAGTTTGATTGCAAAAAAATCAATCTGTATCACATAAATTGGAATAGACGAATAGATATTAAACCACATCAATAAAGTAATAAAATTAGCGAGGTCTCAACTTCTAATATAGACACTAAACAAAGTAAGTTTATCCTTCGATTCTCCAATGCTTTGTTTAGTATTTATTATTGGCGAGAGCTTGTTGTGTTGTTAAACTATAGAGCATTGTATTGTGTCATTTTAGAGCATGGTCCTACGCATTCTATAGATCCTTATGGGTGGAAGGCACTTGGTTCTCTCATGGTCTATGTTGTTCAAATCCTTCAAAAATGCCGCCCTGGTGTGTGTTGGATCCTCCTGCATTTTTTGAGGATCCGAGCAAAATAGCTCATGGTTGGGTGAAATCATATTCTAAGTTGTACTATTTCTTCAACTACGTATTATAGTGAAGACGGAGTCAAGTTTATTCTAGAAAAAAAGATCATCAGTATTTTCGCTTAGTATGTCGCTTACTCTGATTACCTTATCTAAAGACAAGGTTGCAAGTTGGTTTCCTTGGGGAAGATCATGCTTGTATGTTTTGAAATTCTGAAAATTTTCTATTACTTTTCTTGCATTATAGCTCTACTTTTAGCAGCCTCACCTATCCAACACCCTTCAGTCAAATAGTCCTGTACCTATTGGCTAGTGCCTCTTTAAGCATAAATGCTTTCTCGTCAATCCTTTATCGAATTATCCGAGAGATTTCATGGATTCAATAATAGAACTAAAGAAAGATTTGCCTTCAAAAGAAGATATTAAGAATTTGAGGAGCTAGTCAGAAAGAGAGGGATGGATTGCTTTGTGATTAACACTAGAGATCTATTACAAAATGAAAAATCACTGCTACCGTTTCATTGCTGAGCTACCTATGAGGTATGGAAGCTATAAAGATGCGTAATAAAATAATCAAGTGGTCCAGTGCCTTAATTGATACTCTTCTGATGAACTTCATACTGTGACAAAAGATATTCACACATGGTAGTGGGCTTGTCAACCGATGCTGTGATAGATGGTTAGATGTATTTAGTGGTGTTTTTAATGATGTATGTATGACTTATATTCTTGTATCACAAAATGATCCTTGTATTGAAACTCTTTTTTATCTATCCATTTCTTATATGTCCAATATATTTAAATTCTTTTTATTTTGATATTCCAGAATTTCTCACATTGCTCCCGTAGTAATAATTCTCCATACAATTTTCACAAATTTTTGGAACTTAAAGTCATTTAGCCTAAGTTGTTCGGACACAGGTGTGGATCTAGTGGTTGGATCCTTCGAGATGTAAATTCTAAGATGCTGGGGATATGGATCCTAGTACGATACGAGTGCGGGTATCCGGCTAAAAATAATTTTATAAAATAAAAATATCTCTAAATTATGAGAAATTTTGTAGAATACTTACGTATAGCTTGTAATGTGTGGATTTCTTTTTTATTCTCAAGTAGTAGATAAGTAAAGTATTGATTTCCTAGATAAGGTATGCTACTTTCTTCAAATTTAACCTAGTTTTGGTTCTGAGTTTAGAAATCAAATTTTATTTTGTCTCGAATTTTTTCGACCGTCGTGGTCAAAGTACCCAAAACTGTTTGACTAGACCCAGTATGGATCCCATAACCACACCCATACTAGTGTCGTGTCGACACGAATGCAGCGCTTAAGCTGCTGTGTCGGAGCAACTTAGCATTTAGCTAGTCAAATGTAAATCTTAATGTGAACTTTTAACAGCCATTTAGCTATTCAAGCTACCAAACAACATTTTTAATAGCAGTTTCTTCCACCACTACTCTATACAATAACGACGTGAAACTATTTTCTTTATTTCCATGTATCCAAAGAATGTTACATACAATAGGATGGAGGGATTTTTTCTTTTTTGGTGTCTGGATGGTGATTAATAGCTGATATGTTAATTTTTATGCATATAAACCAATGCATTCTATTGACATACAATAATATATAATAGTATGAATACCAAAAAGTTACATGTCCAACGTGTTAAAAATTGAACAACATGCATGTGTATGACTTTAAAATTGTGTATGCATGTGTCTAAGATATAATCTGATTAAATGCATAAAGAAACGTGTCTGTGTCGTGCACATCTTACCTAGCTGGTGTATGTGTTGTGTGAAGTTAGTGCTTAATACTCCTTCTATCCCATAATGATTGTCTTAGTTTTTACTTATTCTCAGAGATTAAGAGAAAATAATTTGAATGAGTTAACATACTTAAAGTTTCAATGGATTTATTCAGATAAATAGTTGGTAGCTGCAAAAAGAGATCAAGTTTAAAATTAGACAAATACTCCCTCTTGTCCCATTTTATGTGACACTATTATTACTTGGAGAGTTTAATGCTCCCTCCGTCTCAATTTATATGTTGTAGTTTGACTTGGCACCAAGTTTAAGAAAAAAGAAGAAGACTTATGAAACATATAGTCCTAAATCTTAAGGGGCAAAAGCTTTGTGGAGCCATAATATTTGTGTGACTATAAAAGCTTCTCATTAGAGTAAATTGGGTAAAATGAGAAGTTTGAAGTTAAATTGTTTTTAAATATATGTGTCATTCTTTTTGGAACGGACTGATAAGAAAATGTCATTTTAATTGAAATAGAAGGAGTATTTTTTTATTTGTCTACTACTTTATAGACATATTTCAATATTTTGAATTATTGACTACTGGATCTTATAATACTCTTTATGTCGTTTTTGTTTACCTTGAAAATGGTAATTACAATTTAAATTTGATTTGTGGTTCTAAAAATGTGTGATTTATTTTAATACTAGTTGTTAAGCAATAGATGCTAAGTATGAATAAGGGAAGTGGGATAAGAGTGAAAAAGAATAAACATAGGCAAACCAGACTGCCTCGAATCGGGGCCTCGTGTTGGCGGAAATAAGTCCTCGAGGTCGAGGCTCAGGGTTAATAGCGGGTGGTCGGTGAAGCTATAACAGTTCTAAGGGCCTCGAAAGCAGCTATTTATGATCAGTGATGAGTAATAAATGAAGAACAAATAATGAAATACAATAAATGCAAGTAGTAAATCAGTAAAAAGACAATAGAGGATGTTTGAGTTAGAGAGCACAGAATGTTCTTGTATTCAATATCATGTGTGCAAAAAATGATAAGGGTCTCCTTTATATAGGAGGGGGAATCCCAACATAGTACATAAGCATTTATTACAAAGATATGCAGCTGGTACAGTTATTTAATGTCACAGTACGGACTTGTACTATTCTTGCAGACCTGGTCAACTTCAAGCCACGTGCCTATTCTTGCAGACCTGGTCAACTTCAAGCCACGTGCTTTTCGGGAGTTTCCCGCTGTTCACGACTATTGCCGATTTGCGCTGCCCCGAGGTCGAGCATAGGAAACCCTCGGGGTCGAATCCTTGAGCTGTGCCTCGAGCCCTCTGAAGGCGGATGATGGAAAGCCATAACAACCATTAAATCAGTCTCTCCGATTTTAGTCGTATACATATAGTCCCCGCGTTTCTTAGAGTGAAGTGATAAGAAACGGTCTTGAACCCCTACCCCTCCGATGCTCTCATCATGACGTCAGCCCGATCAGAGCATTAAATGACATGACCCAAAAGCTGGGCAGAGGTCGTTGTCAACACGATTACCGAGAAGCCCACGACCCGCCATTGGTTCGACTTTTTCGCTTTTCAAACGTTGCCCATATGACTTCTATACATACCACACTTGCTCGCCATCATCTTCAAGTTTTTAGAGTTATCTTCCAACCCCTTCTACATTCATCTTCCTTTTGTGCTTGTTTCTTCATCTTTTTTCTCAGAAACTTCGATATAGTTATGGCAAAGACTTCTAAAACGGCACCTCAGAAAGAAGGCACCTCTTCTTCCGCACGCCCGTCCAAGGGCAAAGCAAAAACGCCACCGAGCATCGAACAATGCATCCCCGACGACTTTGATACAATTTCTGATCTTTCCATCGACAGACGGGCCGATGTGAGCCCATGTCATA
Organism: Nicotiana undulata; assembly: GCA_005239495.1. NCBI lineage: Eukaryota > Viridiplantae > Streptophyta > Magnoliopsida > Solanales > Solanaceae > Nicotiana > Nicotiana undulata. Next base: position 33,759 of record ML297080.1, on the reverse strand, counting down.
TCAGTGTAATACCCAAAGTGGAGAGGGTAAAAACAGACTGCCGCTGGGGGAGGCAGTTCAAATAGAGGTCCCCAACGCCGAGGAAAGCATAGTAACTTACAAAGCAGGCTTCCTCAGCGTATACACGTACCCATTCACCCTGGGTCCCGTGGATTCTTCTTCTCCACTGATAGACCCGGTGATTCTTGATTTTTGCCACTAGTACCGAGTGACGCTCGGTCAGATTTATCCTTCATTCTGGAGGATAGTGTATATGCTCCGATATTTCTCTAATCGAATCGAGGGGATGAACTTCACCTTCGACCACTTAATAAGATTGTACACCCCCTGTCTCTTCCGAGGGGGTTTAATTAAGCTTCAACATCGATCTACGAAGACATTCTTCGCAAGCATCGATGAAGACAAGGACCGGGGGTGGATGAGCCGGTTCGTTAGAATTAGAACCTCGGACATCATCCCCTCCGATAGGATGCCATTCCCGGAGGAATAGAACATGGCACGTAAGCATCACTATATCGAGTATTTTTTACTACCCCTTCTTCTTTTTCCGAATAGATTTCTTTTGATTATGCATCCTCCGTTTGGTTCCCCGGCGCGGTTCAGAACCTACCGGGGTGGATCAAGCAAATAGATTTTTCCTTTCCTTACAACAAGCGATCTTGTCGTGATTTGGCCAAGACTCGGTGGCAGGCCAAGAACCATGGTAAGCTCTTTTTGTCAAATTTCACATAAGCTTCCTTTGTGGCGGAAAGTTTGATATATCCCGCATATGCAGGTCTTGGGGATAGTCTGCCGATGAGGCCGCCCCCTCCTGGTGAAGAGGGAACTTCGAAACCCGACAAGGGCAAGAAAAGGAAGAAAGAGGCATCGACGGGGTCTCCTAAGATAAAGAAACCCAAGACCCGAAAGTCTAAGACCGATGCCACGGTCTTGACTTCAGATGTTGCTGCAAGTCTTCGTGCCGCAGACGAAGATGACGATGAGGATGACCGCCCTTTGGTACAAAGGGTAAGGCGGAGTGTGGACGCTCCAAAGACTGCTGAACATCGGGCCGTCGAACCTGAGTCGGCCGATGTGGAACAACCTTGCGCGGAGGAGACCTTCGAGGAGGGCTTGGGCGCAGTCCCCGAGCCATTCGCAGGACATGGTACAGTCTGTATCGACGAATTCGAAGGGCTAGGTATCGATGCTTGTGGGTGGCTCTAATTTGGGCCCTTCCTTTTCCCTAGGGGAAATAAGGGATGCCCAGAACAGGAGTGCTGCCGACGTGGACATCTCTCGGGGGGAAGATGACACGCTCAAAGATTTATTTGAAGGTATTGAGGAGGAGACCGACCTCAACGCCTCCGTTGCTCTCAAGGAGGCTGAGAGGCATCAGTGACCTTTTTGATACATTGTCCGCTGTTTCGAATTTTCACTCCTTCTTGTATAACCCTCTTCCTTTGTGTTGTAGGCCAAGAAATTGTATGGCCAAGCTTTCTCTGAGTTAAATGATGAACTTACTTGCCGTGAGGGGGAACTCGAGAAGCTTACCTCGGAACTAAAAGAGTTGAAAGCTTCCTCTGCCCGAAAGGAGGAGCTGACCGAGCTTCGGACCGGCCTGGAGGGAGTGCATCAGGAACGAGCTAGCTTTGCCGAGCAAGTAATATGACACTCGCGGGCTCATCTTCTTATTCCCATAAGTTAAAGCTTACTAACTTGATTTGTTCTGCAGATTGAACAAAAGAATGCTTTAGCGGAGCAACTCCGGGAAGAGGCTGCAATCAAGGATAGGGAGATCCTTGAGCTGAAGGAACATATTGGGGTCGTGGCCTCGGAGAGGGATCTCTTGCGGGGAGAGTTGACCTCGACCCAAGACCTTCTTCGGAGTGCTCAAGAGGAGGTCACTTCACTATTTGCGGCTAAGTCCGAGGTCGATGAGCACGTAGCCTCATATAAAAGAGATGATGCTGCCGCCAACAATCGGGCTAGGGAGATATCTGAAAAGGCCGATCTAAAACTGACTCGGGTCATTGCCCATGCTCGTTCTCGAGCCCGGAGGCAAGCACCAAGGGTACCGATCTCTCTGCTGAGGTCGAGAAAGCCAGGGCCTTGGAAGAAGAATCGGCACTTTCATCTTCTTCAGACGAGAGCTACGGTAGCGACTCAGATGATAGCGAGGGCGAGGAGTAGATTCACCCACTGTTCCTGCCTTTTCTTTTCTTTCTTTTTGTGCATCGGCTCCTTGGAGGAGCTTTGTAAGGATACTTTTGTAAATATATTTTTTGGGAGTGAGAAGAAACTCTTTTCTTAGTTTCAAGTCTTTTATTTTTCAATGCATAGATAATTTTTTGAATTCTGATGTCGACTCTTTAGAGCTCATGCTTGGAATAATACAACCCCTTGAGATCGGGCACCATCTCGGGGCTAAGTAGATATTGGTGGTTCCTGATAGCTCGTAATTGTAGCGACAGAAATCCTCGAGATCGGGTACCATCTCGAGGTTAGATTAATATCGATGGCTCCTTGGAGCCCATAGTCGTAATAACAGGGTTCCTCGAGGTCGGGCACCATCTCGAGGTTGGAATGACACTGATGGCTCCTTAGACCACATAATTATAATAACAGAGATCCTCGAGATTGGGCATCATCCCGAGGTCAGGCTGACTTTGATGGCTCCTTAGAGCCCGTGATCATAGCGACAGAGGTCCTAGAGATCGGGTACCATCTCGAGGTTAAATATACACTGATGACTCCTTAGAGCCCATAGTTGTGATAACTGAGATCCTCGAGATTGGGCACCATCTCAAGGTTAAATTGATATTGATGGTTCCTTAGAACCCATAATTATAATAACCGAGATCCTCGAGATCGGGTACCATCTCGAGGTTGGATTGATATGGGGACCTCGAACCATTAGAGAGTGTCATTCATATGACATGACCTGTGAAGCGACTGAGGTGGTCCCGCCGGCACATTTCCCCAAAAGGTTTAGAATTAGTTGGCCTTTAAGGCAGGCGAATAGTCGCTCCTCGCTCTATACATGTATTAGCTTTCTTTATTTGAAGACTTTGCCCCTTTGAGCAACTGTCTTTCTTATAGAGTCTTTGTCTCATCAATTTTTCTACCACTTTAGTCTGAGGTTCTACTTTGAGTTTATCTCCGTTCTCCTGCACCAAAGTAGTTATGGCTGCTACGCCCAAACCCGCTCACCAAGAAGAGGGAAACCCAACCTCTGCTTCTTGTCCGGTCGGTGGTACACCGCCGGCGTATGGCGAGCTGACCTTGAACTGTTTTGCTTTGAAGAAAGACTTTGCGCTAGAGAAACCTTTTGACACCCCAGGCCACCGAGAGCATGCTTCGAGGTTCATCTGCTCGATAGAAGAGCAGCACCTTGAGGCCGTGAGGAGAGATTGCGGGTGGGGGCCAAACGTGATGCTTCAGATACCTTCCTGAAAGGAGAATATTATGACCCACGTAGAGGGGTTCCTGAGTGTATATACGTATCCATTTACACTGGGCCCCCTAGATAACCTCGTACTTGAATTATGCCGCAGATATCGGGTTACTTTGGCTCAAGTTCATTCGTCCTTTTGGCGGATAGTGCTGATGATGAGGTTTTTCACCGAAAAGGCGAAGCTTGAGTTCACCTTAGTCACCTTATCAGGTTGTATCGGCCTCTGCATTATCGAGGTCTGATAGCATTACGACGTCGATCCACTAGACCTTTCATTGCTAGTGACGACGAGGACGGAAATCGAGGATGGTTAAGCCGATTTATTCGAGTGAGGACCACCGACATCATCCCTGCCGAGTTCATGCCATTTCCAGAAAGATGGAATTTCCAACGTAAGTACTACGTCGAAAACTCGGTGCCTTTGCTTTTGTTGGTTAATAGGGATGTTTCTTTTTCTCCCTCTCAGCGGGTTCCGTGGATGCCGGAGGAGATCCTCGATCTTGCGGATTGGAGTCGGAAGTTGGCATCTTCCTCATCATATGACGAGCGCAAGTGGCGCGATCTGTCAAAGGGCAGATGGGAAGTAAAACACCACGGTACGTGTTGTGTGATTTACTTTCATGAAAGGTACTTTCTTTTATGTGTATTAACTTCGTCATCATAGGTATTGGCGTATTTTTCGAGATGAGGCCGTGCCCCTTTGAGGAGAGGGTCGTCGATCTCGGAGCAGAGAGAAGATAATAAGCGGAGAAGATCCTCAGTGGATGAGGACATTCACCTCGAGGCGGAGCTTGGCCGGGGGCACAAGAAAGATGTCGCCGCTGAAGAGGACCTTATATACGTTGGCCATTTCGTGGACATCAGTACTCCGGGGGAGGATGGTTCTGCACCGATGGTTCGAACCAGGGATCCTTCTGAGGTTGCCGGACCCGTTGTGCCTGAAGCCCCTAAGGGGAAGGTTCCGCGAGAGGGAAGGAGCGAGGGTCCTTCCCCAACAGCTTCCTCCCCCGTCGAAGGCACTTCGAGGGGCGAGGATCCTTTAACCCTTTCCTCTTCTCCCGTCGAAGGTACTTCGAGCGACGTTCGGGGCTAGGGACCGCCGAAACCTAGTGGGGTCTCGAGCGATCATTTTCCCACTAAGAGTGGCTCGACTGGGGCCGATGGCCAGGCCGGTAGATGCACGCTCAACCTTTGAGGAGGCTCAGCAGCTCTGCTCTGTGGTGAGTTTTGATGATTCTTTGATCTCTCAGTTTCGTACTTTCATTTTCTAACTGAAGCATACTTTTCACAGGCCTTTGACAAGCTCAAATCCGAGCTGCTCAGCTGCGAAACCAGGCTGCGAAAAGCCTTAGATGGGGAGAAATCCCTCAGGCTCCTTTGTAATAAACGAGCAAAGGAGCTGATACACCTTCGAGACGAGGTGAGTCGAAGCCATGACTACGAAGGCCGTCTCGAGAGACAGATAACCTTCGTTTCGATGATATGCATATTTCTTCTCCTATCTTCGGAGACTAATATTCTGATGTTTCAGCTGCAGAGAAAGACAGAGGACCTGGAACGCCTTTGGGGCGAAGTTGGTCGGGCCGAGCATGAGTGCAATGGGCTAAGGGCTCATATGGACGCCCATGTTACGGTCAAAAAGAATGCTTTGGCCAAAGCTTCTGCCCTCGACGTGCACCTCCGGATGCTTGTGAAGACAACTCGGTGCAGGGAGCAAGATCGAAAGGCTCGAGGCCGAACTTTTGCAATTGAAAGCCGAAGTTGTCGATGCCCGGACCGAAGCTGAAGAAGCTCGAGCAAAGGCCGACAAGAAAGTGGCCGTTTATTTAAAAGATGTTGTCGATGCTCGGGTTGAGCTAAGAGGAGCCTTTGATAGAGAGAGGAGAAGCAAGGAATATGCCCGGTGTAGATCTCGGAGGGAAACCCTCGAAGAGATACATGCTAAGGGCTTCGATCTCTCAAAGGAGATAAAGCAGGCTAAGGCGGATGAGATCGACGCCAAGTTTTTTCCTTTCTCCTGGTGTCGACGCTGATATTTGAGGGCCCTCGAGGGAGCTGGTCCCGAGAATAGGCTAGGTTGTCCTTTTTTCTTCTTTGCGCGCGCCTCCCTGCGGGAGTATTGTGAATGTATATATGTAATATGTGTATATATAAAAGGGAACCTTATGGCTTTCTCCTTTCGTGAGTTTTTCTCTGCTTGAGTTTGTCTTTCTTGTCTTCCAAATTTTGACGTACGTCGACGACTAGCCAAATGAATTGGACTTCGAGGTAAAACCCTTAGGTTTACAAATTGGCCCTCAGGCTTGCTAGGCTGGCCCGTAGGCTCTCATGCCTTCGCCCTTAGGCGTTTTTAGGTTGGCCCGTAGGCTTTCATGTATTGACCCTTAGGCGCTTTTTAGTTAACCGCTCAGGGCTCAGTCATCGAGTGGGGTTACGACTCGAACTCATCGACCCTTGGGTTTCTGAATCGGCCCTGAGGCCTTTAGGTTGTCCCGTAGGCTCTTATACATTCGCCCTTAGGCGTTTTTAGGTTGGCCCTTAGGCTCGTACGCGTTGAGTCGGTATGACCTTTAGTGTGGCTATATTTTTCCCTCGTTAAAGACTTTTGAAATTTTTGTGTTCGTCCGACTCTTCGACGGTTCGATAGGAACCTCGATTGCGAGTCGTTATGTGATGATAAATGAGCACCTCAGAAGGTTTTGCCCTACGGCTGAATTGTCTCGAAGCCTTTTCGTTGTTTGGAGCTGACATGAACATGATCGAAGCTCTTTTTGCTTATGTCGAGGGTAGCCTGATTTAACCGGTTCTTTCCGAAGTAACTTCAAAGGATTTGATTTTACGGCGACAGTCGGGCGTCCCCGAGTCACGTTACTTTGGCCGTAGCCTTACCATAGTCATTGTGTTTGGTCGTAGCCTTGTGACCGTAGTCATTTGTGTTTGGCCATAGCCTTATGACCGTAATCATTTGTGTTTCGCCGTAGCCTTTTAGTCCCTGAGTGAGGTATCCTCGGTGTCTATATCGAGGGTATGCCTTTTTAGGGGTCTTACAAGTTCGAATATATAGCCTTGGCTTTAAAATCGGGATTGTGCCTTTTGCAAGGTCATATGATTTGGACATGCCCTACTTGAGGTCTTACAGTTTTGATCATGCCCGTAGGACTTACAAATTTGATCATGCCCGTAGGACTTACAGATTTGATCATGCCCGTAGGACTTACAGACTTGATCGTCATACGGAGGGCTCTCGGGCTTGAGGTCACCCGCTTGGGGTCTTATGGCCTCGAGCTTTGATAGCTCGATGTGATGGCAGTCGACGACAGTCCCCGAGACATCGAGGGTTTTTTGGCCCTGGGGCCTTTCCTTGTGATAATAGCAACTTCTTTGAATCGCAAAGTGTTTTGATGGTAAAAGATACTCCTTTGATTACTTGGTACAAGCATACATATTTTCACCGTCGAGGGTTCGGTTATTCTATGCGGGCACGGTTCATTTGACCGTTTTGGCCCGATACATCATTTTCCTATCGAAACCCTCTTTGGCTCACTTCGATTTCTCCGAGGAGGCGATCTCCCGGGGCGATGCCCCCCAATATTCGAGGTTGATTGGAGAGAAGCCTTGAATACTTGTTTAAGTTTTCCTTGGGTAGCACATAGATGTTGCCTCGTAAAAACCTTGCCGGTAAAACCCTTTCTGGGATAAAATCCGATCGAAGAAAAAGAGTGCAATGCATGCTTTAAAACCTAAGGTCTTCAAACTAGAAGGTGCTTCGATTCCTTTTATCGGACACCTGCATATATGTCAGTGTAAAATGCGAATAAAAAGGGAGACAGTTATACCTTAGCAGCGGTGGCGTTCCAGCCTCGATGGCGCTTCATCTGCTTGTTCTAAGGACGCGGTACAGTCTTTTACTCACAAATTCGGGTGCAGCCGGGGATGTAGCTTGTGACTGCTACTTGGTTGTTTGCTTATCCTTTGGCTCCTTCGATGTAGAAGGTGTCGATGCCGGTACCACAACTTGTACCGCGAACATCTCTTTTGTTGCATGTTGCTCCCCGTATACCGTTTTTATTCCGTCTTTGGTTGGAAACTTCATCATTTGATGAAGGGTTGATGGTACTGCCCTCATGCAGTGTATCCACGGCCTTCCGAGCAAGGCGTTGTATCTCATGTCTCCATTAATGACATGGAACTTGGTATTCTGGGTTGTGTCGGCCATGTTGACCGGGAGGGTGATCTCCCCTTTTGTTGTTTCGCTCGCCATGTTGAATCCGTTGAGGACTCGAGAGGCGGGCACGATCTGGTCGAGCAGTCCGAGCTGCTCTACCACCCTCGACCTGATTATGTTGGCCGAACTACCTGGATCCACAAGCACACGTTTAATCTGAAATGTATTCACAAGAAAAGAGATTACCAATGTGTCGTTGTGAGGCTGAGACAGGGTCTCGATGTCCTCGTCGCTAAATGTGAGAGCGTCCTCGGGTATTACCCTCGAGTCCGCTTTTCCCTGGTGATGGATATCTTTGTTCGTCGACAACGGGTTCCTGCGGGATGTCAATCCCTCCAATGATCATGTGGATGACATGTGTGGCTCCCCTGTCTTATTTTTCCTTTTCGCTTCTCTTTCCCGAAATTGATTTTTAGTTCGGTCGCTGAGGAACTCCCGGAGATGCCCTTTGTTGATCAGTCAGGCTACTTCCTCCCGGAGCTGTCTGCAATCTTCGGTCCTATGACCGTGTGTGCCGTGGAATTCGCGCACCAAGTTATGGTTCATTTGCGATAGATCTGATAACACGGGCTTCGACCACCTGGCGTCTTTGATTTTACCTATGGCCGACACTATGTGTGAAACATCAACATTGAAGTTGTACTCTGATAGCCGGGGTGCCTCCACCGGTCTTGTGTGTCTGTCAAAGCCGACTCGGCTCATGAGTCCCCGAGGATTTTGACCTCGATCTGTCCTTCGGTCGCTCCGAGGTACGCTGCGCCTTGGGGCGTCTCTTCGATCTTCAGTGTACGGTTGGTACCTTTCCTTGTTTGGCCTTGGCTCCTTTGCCAGGAGCCTGCTAGGATATACCGAGCCCGAGGGGGCTCCTAGTCTGTCGTCTTCGACCCTGATCTTTGACTAGTATCGGTTATGGACATCCGCCCCAGAAATGGCGGGATATTCTACCAAATTCTACTTCAGTTGCTTCGAAGCTATTGAACTTCGTTCATTCAAGCCTTCGGTGAGGTCTGCACTGCCCAATCATCGGAGACCGGTGGTAACTCCATTCGCTCCATTTGAAAGCGAGATACAAATTCTCGTAGCATCTCGTTTTCTCTTTGTTTGATTTTGAAGACGTCGAATTTTCTTGTAGCGACCTTGATGGCACCGGCATGTGCCTTTATAAAAGAATCTGCCAGCATGGCAAATGAATCTATCGAATTCGGGGCAAGGTTGTGGTACCACATCATGACCCCTTTCGACAATGTTTCTCCGAATTTTTTCAATAGGACAGATTTAATCTCGTCCTCCTTCAAGTTGTTTCCTTTTACGGCGCAAGTGTAGGCCGTGATGTGCTCGTTGGGATCCGAGGTCCCGTTGTATTTCGGGAGATCGGGCATTCTGAATTTCTTCGGGATGGGCTTCGGAGCCGCACTTGATGGGAATGGCCTTTGCACGAACTTCTTCGAGTCCACACCCTTCAGAATAGGGGGTGCGCGCCAATGATCTGATCGACCCTCGTGTTGTAGGTCTCCACCTTTTTGTCGTTGGCTTCTATTTTCTTTTCGCCTGATTCAATTCTCTTTGTGAGGTCTTCGAACATTTTCATAATAGCGGGGTCGGCTGCTGACCCGTTGTTGCTCGACCTCTCCGGTGCTTGTTCGACTCGAGGAGCCGTTTCCGGTGTTGCTGTACTTGGAGTTTTTTTGTGGCTTTGCAGCTGCGCAATTGCCAACTATTGTGCCTGCAACATTTCAAAAATTATGTGAAGGCTAACCTCTCTTTCTTCTCAAGCTGGAGTCTTCTGAACCTCCTGTTCTTTTTCCCGGTGTATATCCCCGTCAGTGCGGGAGCTAATATCGACATGTTGGGCGTTACGTGAGCGCACATCCACTGGGTTTGGTGTGTCCTCAGGGTTCTGCGGTGGTACACCAGTGCCTGAAACAGCTACACCGTTCTCTCTATGGTCCTCAACACCGTTGTTTTTGTGTGCATTTATTGAGTTAGACATTTTGACCTGAAATCAAAGATTCTTGGACAAGAAAAAGTGTGAAGAATAACTTGCGTTTTTTAGTGAACCGGCACTAAAACAATCACTATATTTTTAGCCCCACGGTGGGCGCCTAACTGTTTACCTTGAAAATGGTAATTACAATTTAAATTTGATTTGTGGTTCTAAAAATGTGTGGTTTATTTTAATACTAGTTGTTAAGCAATAGATGCTAAGTATGAATAAGAGAAGTGGGATGAGAGTGAAAAAGAATAAAGATAGGCAAACCAGACTGCCTCGAATCGGGGCCTCGTGTTGGCCGAAATAAGTCCTCGAGGTCGAGGCTTGAGGTTAATAGCGGGTGGTCGGTGAAGCTATAACAGTTCTAAGGGCCTCGAAAGCGGCTATTTATGATCAATGATGAGTAATAAATGAAGAACAAACAATGAAATACAATAAATGCAAGTAGTAAATTAGTAAAGAGATAATAAAGGATGTTTGAGTTAGAGAGCAGAGAATGTTCTTGTATTCAATATCATGTTTGCAAAAAATGATAAGGGTCCTCTTTATATAGGAGAGGGAATCCCAACATAATATATAAGCATTTATTACAAAGATATGCAGCTGGTACATTTATTTAATGTCACGGTACGGACTTGTACTTTTCTTGCAGACCTGGTCAACTTCAAGCCACGTGCCTTTCAGGAGTTTCCCGCTCGTTCACGACTACTGCCGATTTGCGCTGCCCCGAGGTCGAGCATAGAGGAACCCTTGGCGTCGAATCCTTGAGTTGTGCCTCGAGCCCTCTGAAGGCGGATGATGGAAAGCCATAACAACCATTAAATCGGTCTCTCCGATTTTAGCCGTTTACAGTTTTTTAAATCTATATATTTTATTTCAGAAAATTTGAAAAATCTATGTCTGAATTTACACCGAAAATTAGGGGCTTTGACCATTGTACTTTGAAAATGGGATGGAGGTAGTATTATTTGTTATTTGTTAATTAGAATTCTTGCATATTTTAGAACTCTACCTAAAAGGAAAATTTCCCCCTTCTTTTGGGATATTGACTAAGCGGAGCATGATATCAGACGTCTGGAGTCATATATGCAATGTTATCTTCTGATAAAAAGCCTCAAGATGCATCCACCGGTGAAAAGATTTTGTTATTCGAGAAGAACAACAAAATGTTCATAAAATGCATGCTTGAGGAATGGTGACACACTGTTAGGATTTTGCCCTTAATTTCTAATATGTTAAGACTCTTTTTCTTGAAGGAATGGAAAAAGACTGTTAAAAGGATTAAATCTCCTTAATATGTCTTATCCTTTTCTTGGAAGACAAGTTTTGCACATATATAAATTAAGGATTTCTACTTCTCACAAGAGCACAAAAAATATCCACAATGTAGTCATTAAAGATTTTTGTTTAGGGGGAGATTTTTCTCTCGATAGTTTTTCTATATGTAGATCAATTGACCAAACCATTATAAACTATTATGCTTAGTTTAGCATATTTTTCTTTTGTCTTCATAATTTATCGTCCACCAAGCTTTGTATAATTAGTTTCCGCATGCACCATGTTATTTCGATCCCAACATTCACAATGTGCCGAAGGGTGCCAAATGTGTATCAAGCAAGAAAAAGATTTTTGGACTTGGTCAGATTGTGTCAACGTGAGCAGTGACTATCATTTTATAGTATTCCTCCTTTGATAAAGGAAAATTAACCCGAAGACAACGGCCATGACGTTTGTCCTTGTTGGATCCTTGTGTTCCTCATAAGCATGATGAAAGCAGAATGGACTCTTTTGGAAACACCTAACTTCTCAGATATTTATGTTCTCAGAGACACAACATACAAAAGAAGGAAGTTTTGAGATTTAATTAATCAGTGAAAAGGCGAGCGTCTGAAATCTGAGTAGCATACCAACTTTTGGACGAGTTGTTCTCTTTAGGTTCTTAGTCATCTGCTAGTACTTCGATTTCATTTGTAGATATATATTGACCATGCATCATATAAGCTTTTAGTCAAGAAAAATAGACTGGAGAGGATCAATCTGGAGTCCAGTGACAAATAGAATTCAACACATTAGTTTTGTTTTCTTCTTGATAGGTGATGAACACTGATTTTGAACCACTTAATTCATTGTAGTTGGAATTCTGTAATTGGCTTCACATGTTTCATCGAGTTATTGGATTCTAGAGCTTTGAAAACGAGGATCAAAGAGCCCCTAGCCTGAGCTAGTAATGAACTTGATTTCCTTGTTGTGCTAAGGTGATAGCTTTAAGACATACACTTTATGTCTTCTCAAAGATTATAAATTTACATTATAGGGAATAAGTTGTGTTACATCTCTTATTAAGTGATACATTATTTCTATGTACAATATGTGTAGACAAATTATCTCATCTGATCTTCGTTTAGGTCAATCTAGGGATATGAAATGTTTCATGCTAACATTATAGCTCAACACTGATATATTTGAAAATTTATTAGGGCTATACTACTCATTAAATCATACATAAACAAGGGTCAGATTGGGAGG
>ML297080.1:0-21319 GCA_005239495.1 Nicotiana undulata | reverse complement strand
GGGGGGGGGGGGGGGATGGGGTTGGCGGCTTTGATGAGGTTTGTGTTATGGCACTTCAAAATGTATTTTTCATGTAAAAGTGCTCGATATTGCATTAATCATCATCTCGAGTGACGGAGTCAGATGAGCTACATAACTTCTTGAAATGGTTAATCCAAAATTCAGATTAGCCTTGAGAAAAGTAATTTTGTTTTGCACTTATTTCCACTTATGGTGCAGTTTTCATGAGCTAGATCATTGCAACATTTTCTTTAGGTCACATCACCATTTGGAAACAATCTTTACCATAAAGAGAACGTCACTCATGGTCAATTTGCCTTCACAACCACTGAGTCTGGTAACTACTTGGCATGCTTCTGGATGGACAACCATGCCCCTGGTGCTAAAGGTGTGACTATTGGTGTTGACTGGAAGACAGGAATCAGTGCAAAGGATTGGGAGTCAGTTGCGAGGAAGGAAAAGATAGAAGTAAGTTCACAAGTATATATAATTGCCATCCACACTAACTCCCTCCATCGTCAGACTGGGAGGGACTAGTTATTGCGTGTGCTCCTCTTTTATAACTACTCATATTTTATTCTTTCATCATATGTTTTTCCCTGTGTAGGGTATCGAACTTGAGTTGGTGAAACTTGAAGGGATAGTGCACGCCATTCAGGAAAATTTAGAGTACCTGAAGCATAGGTAAGTGCATACTAGCTTTCTCAAATGTGCTCCAGACCCCAGATTAATATATGTTTGCGGTTTGCTTTCATTGCTGTTGAAAGTCCTTTAACTTTTTTCGTTGTATACCTTTCCAACTTGCTTTATAATCCATTCATTCGTGTATGTACCAATGCTGGTTTCTGAAGCCTCAAGTCTTTCATTTCATAAACTTATGATTAATATTTCCAGCAGGAGTTTGCATATTAATAGTGATGAGAAGCAGGTTTTCTCGTGCAGTATCCAAAAGACAACAAAGGAAATCTACAGTGGAGAGACTTTAGGATAGTAGATAACTTATAATTAATTATATACTCAACTTTGCAACTCTCTGATACTTTATTTAATTCAGAGAGCAACAAGTAATGGCTGACCGTTTAAAAAATGTCAAGGGTAAGTGATGTAGTCAACATAGTTGCTGCTGTGCTCATAGTTATGATTTATGAAGACTTGATAGGGAAGTGTATTATAAACCATCAGTTCTGAGACAAAATATGTTATGGTAAAGCTAATTGCTAATTGATTTTTTATTTTTTTTACTTTTTCAATAACCCTTGGTGCAACCGATGCTTCTATCCTTCTTTTGGCTACTACCTCATAAGTAACATGGTTTTTTCTTGTATCTCACGCGCAGGGAAGCAGAAATGAGGGAAGATAATGAGGAAACTAATGCTAGAGTGGCATGGTTAAGCATAATGTCCCTTGGTATATGCATAGCAGTTGCAGCTCTGCAACTATGCTATCTGAAGTCCTACTTTCGCAAGAAAAAGCTCATTTAGATTTGACAAATTTTTCCATCACACGATAATGTATCTTATAGAATAGATCAACCACAACTTCTCATCTTATCTGCCATAAGATCTAAAATTCTTTCTTCTCTTCACTTGTATTCATTTGTTGCTTCTGCAATGGACTATTTTGATCCACAGTGAACCAAAAGGCCGGAGATCATATCTTCTGTTAAGTGAAACTACAAGTGCCCTATGTTCAGGGAACAAGTGCAATCAAAATGTACATCATTCTTCTACTTTTAGTTGTGCTAATACTAATAAATATTATTAATTTAGTTCCAGTTATTACAAAATTTAGGAAGTTAGCCATATCTATTAAGGCATCTTAAATTGTTTAAAGTTACACCAATAAACAAGGTCGGTTACACTTTGGGACTTCAACATATGACTAGGCTTAATTGCACCATGAAAACATCTTTGATTTACCCCCTATCCTTTATCCCCACAATGTTTGGCCGGATTCTAAACCAAATCTTGCGCAAAGTCATTTGGGTCTTCCTACCAGCTACCTAAGGTAAGCTTTTGGGAAATTTCCATACCCAAGATTCTGCCAAAGATTGTACATTTTGCCACATCATTTACAGGGTATACATCCTTTTACTCATATTTATGTGCGCAAACGTGCGGGTGAATTTTCAGTAAATAACTCATTTGGAAATATCTTCCATTTATGACTCATGCTTCAGAGTTTTCAGTGAGATTACGATTTACCAAATCAGCTCATCTGTTTCCCGAACTTATTGGGCAAACTATGGATCCTATCCAGTACAGTACTTGTTCTGCCAAATTGAATTTTACAAGAGAAGTCTCTGCAATGTCACTTCACATTTAAATTGCAATTTCTCGCAGATGCAGGATTAGCAGTGGTTAGATCATTCCAGCCTTGTGCCAAGAATGGAGCTACAACAACTAGCTTTATATTTAGTACCAGCAAAGTAAAATGTATAAATATCTAGTATTACTCATTTGTATTCTCATAGCTGGTATTCTATGGCATATCACACAGGTAAATGCATATATCAACCATAGTATCACCCTTGCGGTATGAGCATAGACTGGCTTCAAAATTCTTGTTGAGAGCTCATTCAGTAAATGCGGCTGCAATCTTCTTGTGGACAGCCTCAACACCAAGACGAGGAGATAATCTAGGAAGTACCTCCTGCGGAATATATGCAAAATGAGAACTAACATCTTGTAATTTTCCATAAAACATCGCTATCTGAACTAAAGAATAACTGCATGAAACAAACCAAAGGTTCACAGGGTAGACGATATATAGCCTAGGGGCAGCTTCAATTCTCTATGGAGAACTTACAGTTCGTACAAGGCTTGTTACAACTCTCCTGTTCAAGGTTTTCCATAGTCTTTTTCCTTTTCCGTATATAGCCTTACTAGACACAACAAGCCTTGACCACTGGAACCAAATACACAAAAGACAAATCGCCAGTTTAATGAAATTCCAACATACCTTAACAATCAGAGGAGAAACATATGGCAAATGATGCATGATGCATCATCCAACAAATGTCCCAGGTTTTACAGCTTCATTATAACTACAATAACTCTAATATAAGAAACAATCCCTTACCGTTATGATTCTATTGGTCAACACAAGAAACCGCCATAGATTAGCCATGATACAACCACAGTTATGAATATGGGGATAAAGCAAGACGGTTCCAGCAAGTAGATATAAATTATTCCAATACTCTATGCTCATTTATATATGAAAATTAATCCATCAATTATGCCTCAATCCGAGACTATTTGGGGTGGGTGCATGAATCCTCCCATTCATTCAATACTAAATAATTTTGTCATTTAAAGCAAATTACGATTTTTTAATAAACGACAAATTCTCCATATCTTAGACTTATCTCTACGCCAACTTATTAGTCTCTAATCAGAGTCCTAAAAGGCACTGGATTTCACAAGTGTAACAACAAAACTATGCATCAACCTCCACTAATTGGGATTATCATATATTTTGCCTTGATTCCAACAGAAATAGATCTCTCGAGACAACTATCATTAAAAATTTATCTTGTCCTCTGTTAGATCCTTTGATCATCACAATGTTGCATCTATAGACAGGTGCATTTGGAAAATAAGGTGCCAATACTAAATAATCTCAAGCAACCTTATCATGTTTTTTTTGCTTACAGGTAAAGAAACAGCACTAGTAGCAACCCCCCCTCCCCCCCAAAAAAAAAAAAAACCATATTGGCATCTTCATTCACTTTCCATTGTTATCCTTGAGACCTGTAACATCAGGATCCCTAAATTGGTGGCAAAAGCATCCATCAAGCTATCAAAAATAAATGCAAAAAGCAGCACCTCTATTATTGAGAATTAATAGGTAAAAACATTGAGAATTATAACTCTATTGTTCAACACCTCAGAAGCATTGTTTCCTCTATTATTGGATAGTGATGCAACAACGTTTAATGTTATCTTTAAGACGAAGAAGATACCCGACGAATGGAGGCGGAGTACGATGATTTCATTGTACAAAGAAGAAGATGCCCGACAAATGGAGGCGGAGTACGATGATTTCATTGTACAAGAACAAGGGTGATATCCAAAACTGCAATAACTATAAGGGTATCAAGCTGTTAAGTCATACTACGAAAGTTTGGGAGAGGGTGGTGGAAGTCAGGGTGACGAGGAGTGTGTCTATTTCCGATAATCAGTTTGGATTCATGCCGGGGCGATCGACTACGGAATCCATTCATCTAGTGAGGAGATTGGTAGAGCAGTACAGGGAGAGAAAGGACTTGGTGTTTATAGATGTAGAAAAGGCGTACGATAAAGTCCCGAGGGAGGTTCTGTGGAGATGTTTGGAGGTTAGCGGCGTTCCGCTAGCATACACTAGGGTAATCGAGGACATGTATGATGGTGCTAAGACTCGGGTGAGGACAATGGGAGGTGACTCGGATCACTTTCCAGTAGTTATGGGGTTGCACCAGGGATCGACTCTTAGCACGTTCCTATTTGCTCTGGCGATGGATGTTCTGACGCGGCACTTTCAAGGGAGGTGCCATGGTGCATGTTATTTGCCGATGACATAGTGCTAATTGATAAGACGAGAGGCGGGGTTAATGCGAGGCTGGAGGTCTGGAGAGAGACCCTAGAGTTTAAAGGTTTCAAGTTGACCGGGACCAAAACGAGATACTTGGAGTGTAAGTTCAGTGATAAGACTCATGAAGCGGACATGGATGTGAAGCTTGATACCAAGTCATACCTAGGAGGGGTAGTTTCAAGTATCTCGGGTTTATAATCCATGGTAACGGAGAGATTGATGATGAGGTCTCCCACCGTATTGGTGCGGGGTGGATCAAATGGAGGCTCGCATCCGGTGTTTTGTGTGATAAGAAGCTGCCACCAAGACTTAAGGGTAAGTTCTACATAGTGGTGGTTAGACCTACTATGTTGTATGGGGCTGAGTGTTGGCCAGTCAAGAACTCTCGTGTTCAAAGGATGAAAGTAGCAGAAATTAGTATGCTGAGATGGATGTGTGAGTATACCAGGAGAGATAAGATTAGGAACGAAGTTATTCAGGACAAAGTGGGAGTGGCCCCCATGGAGGACAAGATGGGGGAGTTGAGGCAGAGACGGTTCGGGCACGTGCAGATGAGGAGTACAGATGCTCCTGTTAGGAGATGTGAGAGGCTGGCCATGGCGGGGTTGAGAAGGGGTAGAAGTAGGACGAAGAAGTATTGGGGAGAGGTGATTAGACAGGACATGGCGCTACTTCAACTCACTGAGGAGATGACTGGGTATGGAGGTCGACGATTAGGGTAGCAGGCTAGTAGGTAGTCGAGAGTTCCCGTTCGTTTACAATAGTATTAGTAGCGCTCTTGTTTTTTCGTATTCTTTGACCTCTAGTATTTGCCAATTGTTTCGTTCGCTCTGTGCATCGTATTTTCCAGTTTGTTACTATTTGTTGCTACTTTTTCTTTTACTTGTTGTTTTTGTTGTTGTTGTCGTCTTTTTCTCCTTTTCCTTATCGTCCTTTTGTCTCCCTATTCTTTCTTTCTTCTTCCTCTTTCTTTTTCGTCTTCTTCCTTCTCTCTTTTTACCTTTTCTTGAGCCGAGGGTCTATTGGAAACAACCTCTCTACCTCGCCGGTAGGGGTAAGATCTGCGTACACACTACCCTTCCTAGACCCCACTTGTGAGATTATACTGGGTATGTTGTTGTTGTTGCAGAAACAACAACAACAAACCCAGTGAGTTCCTACAAGTGGGTCTGGGGAGGGTAAGATGCACATAGCCTTACCCCTACCCTGGAAGAGCAAACGGGTTATTTTTGATAGACTCTCAGCTAAAGAAAGGATGAAAAGAAGTATGGAACAAGTAGTAACAACACAAGATAAAAAGAAGATCGAAGCCAAGATAGCAGTTAAACGCTAGGTAGTAATACCAATCTAAGAATAATAATATCCTACTAACATTAATGCTATCGAACTGAGGAAGACAAAGGGAAACGTTTGATACCTACTAACCTTTTACCCTAATCCTCGACCTCCACACCCTTTTATCAAGGGTCATGTTCCCAGTAAGCTTCCGTTGCGCTATGTCCCGCATAATCTCCTCTCCCAAGGACTTCTTATGCCTACCTATACCCCTCTTGATACCCATCAAGACTGACCTCTCACACCTCCTACCTAGGGCTTCTATGCTTCTAGTAACATGCCCAAATCATCTCAACCTCGCCCCTCGCATCTTATCCTCCCCGATAGCCACTCTCACCTTATTCCGAATAACTTCATTCCTAATCTTATCTAACTTGGTATACTCACACATCCACCTCAACGTCCTCATTTTACCTACTTTCATCTTTTGGACATGAGAATTCTTGACCGGCACACAATCTGCCCCACACAACATAGTCGGTCTAACCAATACGTTGTAGAACTTACCTTTTAAGTTTCAATGGCATATTCTAATCACACAAGACACCGAAAGCAAGCCTCTCACACCTCCTACCTAGGGCTTCTATACTTCTAGTAACATGCCCAAATCATCTCAACCTCGCCCCTCGCATCTTATCCTCCCCGATAGCCACTCTCACCTTATTCCGAATAACTTCATTCCTAATCTTATCTAACTTGGTATACTCACACATCCACCTCAACGTCCTCATTTTACCTACTTTCATCTTTTGGACATGAGAATTCTTGACCGGCACACACTCTGCCCCACACAACATAGTCGGTCTAACCAATACGTTGTAGAACTTACCTTTTAAGTTTCAATGGCATATTCTAATCACACAAGACACCGAAAGCAAGCCTCCATTTCGTCTATACTGCTCTGGTACGATGCGTGACATCCTCATCGATCCCCCGTCACCTTGTATTATAGACCCAAGGTACTTGCTTAGACCTTTCTCTCTTGGGATGACTTGTGTATCAAGCCTCACGTCCATGTCCGCTTCCTGGGTAAATTCGCTGAACTTGCACTCCAAGTACTCTGACTTGGTCCTGCTCAGCTTGAAACCTTTAGACTCAAGAGTCTGTCTCCAACCCTCTAGTATTTTGTTAACACCACCTCGCGTCTCGTCAATCAAAACTACATCATCCACAAATAACATACAACATGGCACCTCCCCTTGAGTGTGTCCATCGCCAAGGACATCATCAACAACAACAACAACAACAATCCCACCAAGTGGGTTCTGGGGAGGGTAGGATGTACCTTACCCCTACCCTGGAAGGGTAGAGAGACTGTTTCCGATTGACCCTCGGCTAAAGAAGATGAAGGAAGCCCTAATAGCAAGTGATAGCAAGACAAATAGTTAGAAAACTACATCGGAGATAACACCACAGACTAAGAAAGGAGTACCGATAACAAGTAATAGCAAGATAGTACATTTAGACAGATAAGTCCAAGGCAGCACTGAGAATATGACGAAGTCCTGCTAGCAAATTACGGAATTACCGAAGGTAACTAGTAACAGAACAAGACACGCAGCTATAGCAAACTAAGGAAAAAAGGGACCATACTAGCACTAATACTATCGAACTAGGGGAGACAAAGGAAAACTCACGACTACCCACTAACCTTCCACCCTAATCTTCCGCCTCCACACCCTTCTATCTAGGGTCATGTCCTCGGTCAGCTCAAGCTGCGCCATGTCCCGCCTGATCACTTCCCCCAAGACTTCTTAGGTCTACCCCTACCCCTCCTCTCACCTCCCAAGGCCAACCTCTCGCACCTCCTGACTGGGGCATCTATGCTTCTCCTCTTAACATGCCCAAACCATCTCAACCTTGCCTCACGCATCTTTGCCTCCACAGGGGCACTCCCGCCTTGTCCAAAATAACTTCATTCCTAATTCTATCCAATCTAGTATGCCCACACATCCATCTCAACATCCTCATTCTGCTACTTTCATATGCTGGACATGTGACTTTTTGACTGGACAACACTCTGCCCCACACAACATAGTCGGCCTGACCACTACCTTGTAGAACTTACCCTTAAGTTTTAACGGCACATTCTTATCACACAAGACACTGGAAGCGAGCCTCTACTTCGTCCATCCTGCGCCGATACGGTGAGTAACATCCTCATCTATCTCCCCATTCTTCTGAATTATGGATCCCAGATATTTGAAACTCTCCATCTTGGGAATGACTTGCGTATCGAGTCTCTCTCCCCCATCGCCAAGGACATCGCGTCCGCAAATCTGTTGGAAAGTGATGCAACAGATATAATTATATTGGAACTTGATTCCACCATGTACTAAGCAATTGAACTTCCTTTCTAAACTAATGAAGCATCTTACTTTCACGCAAGGTCCGGAAAAAGGCAGCACCTCAAGGGATGTAATGAAGTAAATAACAAAAATTAAAGAATGATTGTTGATATACTACTTTAAATGTTAGAATAATTAAGTGCTTGCACCTTTGGAACTCTTTCTTTACATCTCGTGCGTCAGATAGGCATTTGATCTTATCTCTCCGGTCCATATTGGGAGGAGGGGGAGTTATTTACTATGTTTCCTAAATGGCACATGAAGAGGAGAAGTAAAGTCGTCATCAGTTAATTTAAAAGCTCCATCAACTCTTTTGTTGCAATCTTGTTCATCTCGTCCTCGAAGAAATCAATCACAACCAACTTTGGTTTTTCAAATGGAATTGGGAACATATTCTTCATCTACATTAATATAAAATAGATAATATATTTTTTCTTGTACCGATGAGTAAAATTATTAGAGAATATAACAGATATAACAAAATTATGATGCATATATAAGGTTTCATAACACCGTAAGTACATAAAATTTTGTGAAGATATATAAGAATTGTATCTGCAATATGTATATACTAGAAAAAATATATAAACTTTGAGAACATAGTTGCGATACGCAAAATATATTACTTTTCGGTCGAAAAGTATCTTTGACAATACATTTGAATTAGGATGTGCGAATGAAGTAAAGGCCTAACGCAAAGCTTTTTTAGAAAAGTGAATGTGTCATCAAATGTCAATTTCCCTAATGGATACTCCCCTAATTCAACTAGCTCAAAATGACCAATTGATACAGGTTTTACTGTAAGACATGTAAATAAGAATGTGCGAATGAAGTAAAGGCCAGCAATCTTGATCACGCCCTGGTCAGATATCATTTGGCCGTCTCTGACCTTCAAAATACTCAATTATGGCTATAATATTAAGCTTGTCAATTCCAGAAAGGCATTGATTAACCCTTGGCATCATAGAGTTTATATGCCTTCCCCGTACATTTTAATCTTGTAATGAGCGAAAGCTCTCTTATTCCAAACGGATCCTAAAAATGTTATATAGTAGTCACAGCTCATCATTCTAACGGTTTTAGGATTCATCTTGGAATTAAAGAGTTTGCGCTCATTACAGGATTAAAATGTAAGGGAAAGGCACGTAAACACTATAATGCCAAGGATAGACGTAAGGTGGTTGATCTATGCTTTTCCAGAATGACAAGCTTAATATCCAGGCCATAATTGAGTGTTTTAGAGGTCAAAGATGGACGTTTGACCAGGACGCAGTCAAGATTGTTGTTTTATACTTTATTAACACATTCTTTTGTCTACGTTTAATCTTTGTTATATTATCTGGCCAAATTTATTTCTACCATTATACAACCCGCCAAATTCACTCTTACCATCAGCAAACTTTTGAAAATTACCCCTTGATCTGTTAGGTAATCCAAATCTCCCAATTTCCTTTTATTTAAATCACTTGTTGCTCCACTATTTTCAGAAATTACTATTGATGTGAATGCTAAAGGTACTAAACTATACAAATTATTCACGTATATTTTTAATTACCATTGCACCCACTTCTCTTCTTCTGATAATGGGTTTGAAATTAGTTTAAAATTTTATTCATTTTTCAACCATATATACACCCCGTAGAATTTCAGTGGGTCTATTCATTGTGTATTATATGCAGCTGTTCATCATATATGTACATGTATCGAATATATTTTGTTATTGTCTGGTTAGTATAGAGGTCGATCGACTAACTTAAGAGTGAACAATGCGTAGGCATTTGATTAAAGCAAAGTTGAATTGACAATGTAAAGTCTCCAAGGAACTTCAAACTTCTATCACTAACACTTGCAAAGTCTCCATACCTTTGGTGCAACGAATTCATTAAAGTTGGGGTGTTGTAAATATTTTTAGAATTTAGAGAAGCTACCTAATTTAGATCCTTCAATTTAGTATACTTTGTTTACTAACCGTTGTATTATTTTAATGTTTCTCTCTTCTTCTTTTTTTCCAATTAAGAAAGCAGGTAAATGCTAACTATTTCGAAAACAACGGATCAAGAAGAAGAAGAAGTGACTTAATTAAAATGATTTGGGAAATTCTGGGTCACCTGACGGGCTGATGGGTAATTTTAAAAAAGTTTGTTGATAGTAGTGGTAAATTCGGCCGGATAGTATAACGGTAGGGGTAAATTTGGCCGAATAGTATAACGAAGGTTAGATGTAGACAATATTCGAAAGTAGTGGGGGTAAATTTGGACCTTTTCCCTAAAGCTTATCCATGGGGGAATTGGCATTTGATGACACGTTCGGTTATATGAAAATACTTTGGGGGGAGGGAGGGTGGAAGAAATAAAAAAATGCATCAAGCTATATGAAATCCCATTAGCATCGCGGAACTAGTCTTATGAACGATGTTCACAAATGAAGGATGAGTATGCTTTGGTAGTTAAAGGAAATGCGCAATTCTTAGTTGGAAGGTTATAATAATCCCAATTTCAATGAGTTGTCAAAGATACTTTCTGACCGAAAGATAATATTTCTCATTTTTTTTGTATCACAACTATATTCTAAAAGTATGTATTTTCTAAGAGTATGGATATTTTCTGGAATATGCCTATTGCACATACATTCTTGTTATATCTTCACAAACTTGTATGTTTATTTTATGTACTTACTGTTATATGTGTAGTATAGTTGTGTTTTGTTATATGATCCAATTACATTACTTATCAGTTAACTAAAGAACATATTATTCTTGTTTTATATTAATGTACATTTTTTAATGTAGTTAAAGTTAAAGAATATTTTCCCAACTCTATTTGAAAATAAAGGTTAGATATTATTGATTTCGAGGACGGGATGGACAAGATTGCACCGAATGGACTTGATGCTGCAATTCAATTAAGTGATGACAAATAGCCTAATGGAGGATTCAGCCACCAAGACAAGGATACTGATGGTGACGATGCCTCTGATGGCTTTCATAGACAATGAAGGACATGGTAATCTTGGTGACAATCATAGTGTGGATATTACAAGTTTAAGGACAACATTAGAAAAGTGAATGAAGATGCCAATGCAGAGGCTTCCGGTACTTATTTATCTCTAAGATTCTGCGGTTTGGGAATGAGGGCAATTTTAGCCTATTTTGTTAACAGCGATGGCATATTTGACCTCCACATTATGAAGGGCAAATCCATACGATTTTGCATAACTCATGGGCAAATATGATATTTTCCCTATTTACTATTGGCATAAAAATCTCATATAAGCTAAGAGAATTCCAAGAAAGCACAAGACCTAAAGTAGATGTACTAACATGACTTAAATATATTCTCAACTCACTGGTGTCGCCGATATAGATCTTTTTATTCCACTTTGCTTTATCGTTCACTAAGTTTTATGAATGCTATGAAATTGTATGTCTTTCGTGATAACTTCCTTCCATGTGATTTTAGGTCTACCTCGTCTTCTTTTAAATACCTTCACTCACTGTAGTTTCATACCTGTGAACAAATGCATCCAGAGGCCAATGCAGAACATGACTAAACCATCTCAAGCAACTTTTAATTGCACCTTCTGACGAATGTGATCATTTTTAATCTTGTATAACTACACATCCATCTTAGCATCCACATCTCTGCGATACTCATTTTGTGGATGTGTTGGACTTTAACGGCCCAACATTTACTCCCCTATATATTATTGTTGGTCTTATAACTGTTCTATCGAACTAACCTTCCATTTTGGTAAGCATCCTTTTACCACAAAACACCGTGACAGCACTTCTCCATTTCAGCCATCCGATTTTGATTCTACACGTAACATCTTCATCTATCATTTTATTCTCTTCGAACAACGAGCCTGGATATTTGAATTGTTTGCATTTAATTACACAATTCTTCTAATTTCACCTCAACTTTATTCTTCTTATGATGAGCAAACTTGTAGTGTGTTACTTGTCCTAAAACCCTTAGGGGTCGTTTGGTAGGATGCATTAGAGAAAATAATGTGCATTAGCTTTTAGTATTACTAATCCCTTGTTTGTTAGACCTTTTCAACCTATGTATTACTAATGCAAGTATTAGTTATATAACTTATTCGGTATTATCTATGTATAACTAATACATAGCAAACCATGGTATTAGCAATACCAAGGCTATTAATGCATGCATTAGTATGGTTAAAGACAAATTGTCTTTAAAGTCCCTTAAAGCTAAAGAATATGGAGGTCATTTTTGCAAGCAACTAGTTTTCTTAAAAATTATACAATGCATTTTAACTTTTAATACATTACATCAAACGGTAGATAAGAAATAATCTCTGCATAACTAATGCTCTGCATTACTAAAGCACTATTCTTATACACCCTGCCAAACAACCCCGTACTCTCCATATTGCTTACCCATAGTTCAAGCTTTTGGTTGACATCCTTGCTGGTTTTGTGTAAGCAAATAGCACACACCATGGGACCTCATCTTGTTCTATATTGATTACCTCATCCATAACTAGGTTAAACAAGTATAGGCTCAACGCCGACCGGTGTAAACCAACGATTATGGGAAGCTCCTTTGTATCACCTACTACTATACTAGCTCTAGTGATGACTCCTTCATACATGTTATGTTATGGCCTTTATATATATTTACTAGTATCATTACTTCTCTTTATTTCTGATTTTGAGGGAGCTTAAGTCCATGAGTTACAAAAATACTCAGTCAAAACATTCATATCACTATATTAAGAACGCATGCACACACACTTAATGCAGAAACGTAGCTTATATTGTAGCTTATAAAAAGATAATAAAGTGGAATATAGAGATGCTTGGGGAGTCACTCCAACAAATGATACAAACCATTGCTTAAATGCAAATGTATTTGTCTTTGTTCTCTAAAGACGAAAAAAATTAAGATACCAAACAAAATACAAGCCACAAGAATTACAAGAGATGCTTTACACAAAATTGATTTCAATCTTCTACATTGTTCAATGAATGTAAAGGCCAATTTACTTCACCTATTTCAGACCTCTTAATGCTAGTAAGTCCAATTTCATGGTATCCCCCATTCTTCTATCAAAACGCATTCCTTTTTCCCTCTCCCTCTGATAAACGGTTGAACTACACAACTCCATGCAAGTTGCAACAAGAGCACCAGAGATAGCATTGATGTGATATTAATGGATTAATACCAGACACGCAGAGGATTGAATACAAATGCTATGGATGCTATACAATAGGAAGTAACTTAACAATGTGAAAGGGAAGTTTAGAGAATGCATTAGGACTAACAACATTACATGGGAGTAAATATTAGACCTCAAAGGCCTAACATATTCACATGAGTATCGTAGAATAATGTCGTTTGAGATGGTTAACCATATCGTATGTGGATCTCCAAATGCTCCGAAGTCTAACCCATAGTTGTGACCCTATGAGGATGGAAGCAGATAAAAGAACACAAGGTAGACAGAACATCACATGGGACAGTTATTTCAAAAGACAGTACAATCTCTTGGAATCAATGCAGTGTTAACTAAGAAATATCACACATTAGAGAGAAATCTTTATTGGTGATACCACTTAGTTGGGTTAAAATGTTACGTTTTTGTTGTTACAACTTAGTTGGGTTAAAATGTTACGTTTTTGTTGTTACACTTACATTGCATTCAATGTTTGCCAGGATTCATTAGGTCTGACTAGAGACTTTTAAGTTAGCGTGTACGGATAAGTGTGAGATAAGGGAAACGTCTAGTTCTAGGGAAAAAAACCTACTTTATCTCAAAGAAAAAACATTTAATATTGGAGTGAAATGGGCTTGAATAGAACTCAATGGATACAGAGGAATCATACTATCAATCCCAATCACTCAGCATCAGTATTAGAACCACATGTCTAGATCTTGTCACAGAGCAATTCACTTTGAAGTCTGTGTTAAACAAGTCCTCTCCCATAATTCTATTCCGTGAGCGACCTATTCTTTTACAATAGTAAAGCTCGTCAAAAGGGACTTGTAACCTTAGGATTCATTAGTCGTTACATAGAGAGTCCCAGACCTCTTGTTTTTGGTATAAATCGTTCCTCCTCCTCCTTTTGATTCAGTCTCTTTAAATATGAGACTCTTATTACATGGCTATTAAGGAAAACTAGGAATCTACAAACACAGAAATCCAGATATGACGGAAATCTAGTAAAATTGAACTATTGCCTATTTTAATGCCCGCAAAAGTGAAAAGCCTGCCAGTTACATTAGATCTGCTTATCCTCTCTGACATTGATATCTTCCTCAAGTTGAGGCACCACCTTGCGTAAACCTTATCCATGAATGAGTCTGTTACAATCTGCTACAAGTTAACATTTTTCTGCCTATAATAATGTCAAAGGAAGCAAACATTTTGGTAGAATTTTGGGACTGGAGTTCTCTAAAACCAACTTCTGCTTGCACTGTGCTTGAGTCAGGTATATCTTTGGAAGATTGACTGATACGTGATCCAAAGCAGTCTTCTAGGACTTCCAGTGCCATCTTTTACAGATTTTTGCAGCTGGCTTTAAGTATCAGATGTATTGCGAGAGGAAAAGTGTAACGGTTCAGCCAACTTACCAAACAGGCTTCAGTGAAATAATGATTACGGGTTATCCATAGTTAACCAGATGGCAAGTTAGGATTTCGGAAGTGAATAGTAATGGTCAGAACCTGTCTGAAGGGTGAAGGTAAAGGAGGGCAAGGACAGTTGGGGTCAAATTTGCTATGTTTGGGGTTATGATGATATTTACTTTAAGGATCTTGAAATACGGGGTTGAGTGGTCATTTTACTTCCAAACCCCATGAACCTTGTCGCTCTTTTGCGCTTTTCACTTGTAAAAATTACTGCTCCTTCAGCAGCATCAAGTGTTCAAGTTAAAATCTAAAATTGATGCCAGCCAATACTAACAAGTGCTTCAATCATCTCATCTACTAATAACAGTATTTCATAAAGGTTTTGGCCTCGCACAGTTACCTTTATAGAAAGGAGAAAAAGCAACTTAAGGATCAAAACATTGTATTTGAACTAAGCTTCTTGGCAGTGCCACAGCAGTATGTGGGAAGTAGAGCGGAACTTATTCCTTAACTTTTTAAATATTTTAAATTTCAACCTAACTTACTACAGAAACCATGTAACTTCTAAATTATTTGATTTTTCCAGCAGTACATATACTTAGGGATTTATAAATAAACAGAAATGCGTACGCTTATTTGAGTAGTTCATAAGTATAAGATGGTATATGTCTATAAAATTTGATGAATGTTATCACGTATTACATGCAAGACAGTATTATTTTTTGTGTGAGGTTGATTGGTTCTAAGGAATAGAGAGAGAAGGAAGAAAAAAAGGTGTTTGCAATCCCTTTACTTCACCATTTTCCTTTTTTTTGGTCCTAACCTAAGTTGCTCGGACTCGGGTGCGGGTATCCGATACGGAGACAAATCCGAGCATCGGATTTGACAAAATCTAAATTTTAAGATTCGGGGGTGGATCCGCATATGGATGCGGGTGCGGGGATTCGGCTAATAAAAAATAGAGCTATAAGAATATTGTAAATTTTGAGAGATATTCTATGAAAAACTTACATGAATATTACAGAATTCAATCATTCATTCTCCAAGATGGACATTATTCTTTTATTGTCATAAATCTGTTTTATTTTTTATTTTGAGAAATCAAAATCTCAATTTATCTCCCAAATTTGTCGATGGACTCCGGTCAAAGTGTAAAATTAGTTGACCGAATCTGGGACGTATCCCGTCCCCGTCCCCGTCCCCATCCCTGTCCCGTCTCGTATGGGGATGGGGACGACACCAAAATCGACGAGTCCGCGCAACTTAGGTCCTAACTAATAGTATCTCAAGTTTGCTAGGGAAATAACATGAAAATTAGTACAATATGTTGTGGAATTAGCCATTGACGCATGCGTCACAATATGCTGCCTATATCACACCGCCTTGGGTTGTGGTCCTTCCTTGAACCCTGCGTGAATGTGAGATATTCCGTAAACCGGGCTGCCTTTTTTTGTTGTTGTGATAACCGTGGTGTCTGGGCTGCCCTTTTTAATAGTTGTGCTCAAAGGTTATCAATATTGTCACATTCAAAACAATATCACAAGTTGTGGCTGAGCCACATAGCTCCAAGGTTGACATCCCTTCACCGGAAAATTACACTATTTAGATAGGTAAAAATTATTTTTCAATGTGTATATATATTATGTATCAACTCCCCTTGACTTATTCTTTGCATTTAAATCTTTAAATTTTGACACCCCTTAGATAAAAATCCTGGCTCTCCACTACTGATAATGAAATGCGACAGAGACAAGCAAGAACTACGACAGTTATTTAACAATAGAAGTTCCATATAAAGATGCAGAAAAGAACTAGTAGTAAGAGCATATCAAACCTCAGTGCCATCAGGACGCACTCTAGCCAACACAGGTATTTCATATTGGTAAGCCTTCTCCCACTCAGGATTGCTAGTTATATCTCTAACCTGCCCAAAACCCATTAAATTAAACTTCAAAAGACAATGCTGAAAAAGTAAAAGGGCTAAGTGGAAACCTGTAATTGAACGTCATGGAGAGAATGGGGAGTGGAAAGAGAGAAAGCTGCATTGAGTTTTTCTTTGAGGCCATCACACAAACAGCAACCGGGTTTCGAATACAGTATTAGCTTTCTTGAATTTGAAGAAGAAGATGAAAAGGCCAAGGGGCTAAAGACCCATTTGGTTTTTTGGCAATTGAGGATTTTCGTACCTAGTGCTTGCGGTCTTACAGCAGTCAATCCAATTGCAAGTCTAGCTGCCATTGCGGCTTTGCTTCTCCTTTGTCTTCCTACCCCTAAGCAAAAATGAATTTTGCGTTCTCTTTGCCTTTTGCACCCTAAACTTTGCTCTTCTTTGCAATCAACACCCGATCATCTCCATTTTTTTGGCAATTTGGCACATAGTTTATGACGTAACTCAAAAGATTTGGTTGGATTTTTAAATTCGAGATTAGTAATCTTGGGATTAATTTATCCCACGTCAAGCATGAGATAATAATTAGGGAATTACTTCCTTTTTGTTATAAATAAAAATTTATTTACGATGAATATCTATATTCTAGAGAGATTCTAGGTTTGTAACTCGGTGGCTAAGTCATTTTTCCCCTATAAATAGAGTGGTTTTATTCTATTGTAATTCATCTCATATCAATAAGAATTTCCTCTCTCTTTTTCTCTGCAATATTGTTCTTCTTCTTTTATTGTCTCATAACACATTATCAGCACGATAACCAATTGAGTAAAGCTTTGGGATTTAGCATAATGATTGTCAATTGTTCCATGAACTTCCTTTATGATTAAATTATGGAATTAAGGTAAGAATTTTACTTTATTTTTCTGTTTTAAATTCTTGAAATTCTATTATTTGATTTTTAATGCAAGCAATCATAAATTTGATTATAACTCTTATAGAGTTCGCAAGAATTATAACCACCCGAAGTGGTAAAATTTCTATGTCTTGACATGATCAACTTCATGTATGATTGTGGGCAAAGAAGTGGAAACCCGTCCCATTGAATTTGCTTCATTCTAATTCCCCTTAAGAGAATTTGATAGCAATATGTGATAAGTCTGAAAGAAGACAAAATTATTACCGTGAAGGTATCAATGGATGTCGACGTGGCAATAGACGAAATTATAATCGTAATCATCATTATGATAATGAGAATAATAAGAATTCTCAAAATAATCTTTCACTTTATGAAAGTAATATTTGTCACCGATTTGACATGAGATTTTATAAAGCACATATAGATGATTATGGTCCATTCATGATGTGAATGTGACAACATCTGATTTATGAATACATATTCATTTTTGGAAGAATATGAACGTGCTAGTGGTAGTGAATATACCACTCTCACCTCTAGAAGGAGGTTTGAGATGATATAAGAAAATAATGTCATTATTATGGCATGAATGGTCATTGGTCACGTACCTATTATACGCCAAAATATTTTGGCAATGTGATTACTAAAGGATAACAGTAATGCAAGAAATAAATCTTGCATATAATTTTGACAATGACCATAATTTATGACTTTCTTTTTAAAAGAGATATTCACCATATGGATGGTACCAAATTAATTGAGAGCTCTGGAAGAGAAAATTATTACTCTTTTGGAGGAATAAAATTGGTTATCAATACGGCATTGTGTTGTAGTAAGTCTCAAAGAAACTTAATTGAGTTTCTAAAGTATTCGCGAAAGCGATTGGTTATACCGAAGCTATAAATAAAGGAAAGATTTTAATATCTTCTATTACTACAACTTGTAGATGGGTGATATGTATGTTAAAGTTATCTGCTTTATTCTCCAGTTTGTACTACATAAATAAAAAAAATACCACAATAAAGTGGATGTTTATTGATATAAAAACCCATATCATAATAAACTTGGAGTTTATTGATAATTGCACAAGTTATGGTGTAAACCTAAACTTTATTAATATTGATAATTTATTCAATTGGCATAATTGGTTTAGCCATAACAATTTAAGTATGATGTGCAAAAATAAAAGAGAGTTCATATGGATAAATATTAAAGAACCAGAAGTTCTTTATGAATTCTCTTATGTTGCTTGTTCTCATTAACTAATAGACCAACTAAAATTGTGATCAAATCCCATGAATGCTGGAAATATCAAAGGTGGATATGAGACCATTCGCCTATCATGTATACCACATAAGATGCATCTATGAGATGGTTACATGTGCGATTATTATTAACCCGCAACATGGCATCTGCGAGGTAACTTGCTCAATTATTTAATTTAGAGCATAATTTTCAAATTTTCTATTCAAGATAGTTTATCTTGATAAGTTGGTTTACATCACAATTGGTTTAGCAAAATGATTTATTGAATGGCTCCACTTAATAGCTAAACTATTTCTTATGTGAACAATGTTATCTATATTAGTTTGATATATGTTATACACGAAAGTATATTACATTCACCCCTCACAAGTGGGTAAGGGTCAGGAACCAAATAATTCCATCTTATTATTATTGATGTGCAGTGTATATTTTGATTAACACCATAATGCACAAAGATGGGTTCCCAAAATTGAGGAAGAAAGTTAGCTTTTCTAACATGAGGGGGAGACATGATAAACAGTTGAGAGAAAGTTACGTGGAAAGAATTATCATTTGTACATCTAGATCCTCGAATAAGATAATATGGACTTGAAGTTCATAAAAGATAATTCATCTACAATGTAAAGCATGCCAAACGCATTTGCTGAGCCAAAGAAAGTAACTATATTCTCATTACAAATGCTCCTATTATGTCCTAGAAGGACAAAGTCTATGGTACGCTTAAAGCGAATAGACAAATCGGTTCAAATAAACTTCTTGATAAAGAAGATGAGCAAATGATCAAAATGATCATAATAAAGGAGACAGGTGATCTAGAAGATCACATAACATAACACTTCATAAAATCTCAAGAGAGGTTCAGGTACCTGAAAATATGAATGAAGAAATCTCTATGTTATGTCTTCATGAAAAATAAATATTGGAACCGATATAAAATGTTCGTCGACGACATCTTTTATAGCGCTAAGTATAGATGAGGATCTTAAGTCTGTCCATTACAGATACAAAAATATTGGCCAAATAGAAAAGACACAATTCGAATAGAATTGTTTCATATGAGAGACATGTAGTTTTGGACATGTAGTACAAACACTTGAAAGTGTAAAGTCAATGGTGTGTGCAATCACTTTTATCTATCTTATGTCTAGTATGTCATAAAAAGCTTGATATGCATCTAAAGTCCATTAATATGGCTTATATGATTTAGCTTATATGACAATCCATGAAGAATTTAAATTGCTTAAAGCATATAGAATTATTGGTCATGAAGTACTACATCCTAAGTGCAATTTGTGCACTTTTGTATCTTGCTATAACTATAAGCATGATAATATGATAGCGAGGATTTTCAAGGTGCAACATATTCATTGAAGTTAATATGGATGATTTATTCATCAAATCTCTGGTGACGTAAACCTTCAAGAAGCTAGTGCACAAGATTGTGATGCGAAGGCTCAAGGATGTGAATTGATGCTCTCATCAGGGGGAGTTAATAAGCGTTGTACTCTTTTTCCCTTACAAGGTTTTGTCCCACTGGGTTTTCCTTGCAAGGTTTTTAATGAGGCAACCAAAAAGCGTATTGTTAGATATTTGTACTCTTTTTCCCTTACAAGGTTTTGTCCCACTGGGTTTTCCTTGCAAGGTTTTTAATGAGGCAACCAAAAAGCGTATTGTTAGATATGTGTACTCTTTTTCCTTCTCTAGAATTTTTTCCCGTTGGGTTTTATTTTAGTTAAGGTTTTAATGAGGCACATTATCTGTTGAATAGACATTCAGGGGGGTGTTATAAATAGAGTTCTATTTACGGTGAATGTCTATATTCTAGAGAGATTTTAGGGTTTGTTACTGTCACGACCCCAAATCCTAACAGGCCGTGATGGCGCCTATCGTGGAACTAGGCTAGCCAACCATCACATTTCTACGCTTTTGTTCAATTAAAATAGTTCACAATTAAATAATAAGCAAGCAACCATAGCATAAATGATATAATTAAGTCTTAGCGTCCCTATAATATTCTAAACAACCTCCCANAACTGGAGTCAATAGTCATGAGCATCTAAGAATAAATAAATCTAACTCTGCTAAAACTATAATATATGTCTCTGAATCAAATGCTAAGACTAAATAAGGAAGGGAAATGGAGAAGCTGTGGACGCTGGACAGCTACCTCGAAACCCCGTGAAATGCTGCTATCAACTGCGTCAGCTACTGCTGCGAACTAGTACCTGGATCTGTGCACAGAGGCACAGAGAGTCTTTATGAGTACGCCAACTCAGTAGTAATGAAAAAATAAATCACAGTCTGAGTAATATAAACACACAGTACAGACACACAATTCCACAAAACCAGTAAAACACCAAGTCACCACGTAGTATTCATCAAATAATGAGTT